>CAUYON010152846.1:0-24099 GCA_963573935.1 Arctocebus calabarensis | reverse complement strand
GGACTACAGGCATGTGTCATTACATCCGGCTAGTTTTTCTATTTTTAGAGATGGGGTCTCACTTGTGCTCAGGCTGGTCTCAAATTCCTGATCCACCCACCTTGGCCTCCCAGAGTGCTAGGATTATAGGCCACCACGCCTGGCCATTTCCCCCAAGTTTTAGATTAATCCATGATTAAAATAGGTCCTCGATTTTTTGGTGTCAGGCTCCCTTTACATTCTTAAAAATTATCCAAGGACTCCAAGGGTTTTGTGGAGTAAAACTAAGAAGATTTATTAACATTTGTTAATTAACTTTTAAAATGATAACAAACCAATTATACTTCAACATAAATAATCTACATGAAAAATAACATTTCCCAAAAACAAAACAAAACTTTTAATAAGAATAGTGGCATTGTTTTTACTTATTTATAAATATCTCTAGTGTCTAACTGCATAGAAGACATACCTGCTTCCTTACTCGTTCTGTTATGTAGTGAGAAAATGAGAGTGAAAAGATCAAATAGCATCATAGTAGCATTAAAAATAATTTTGACCTCACGACCCCCAAAAGGGTCTCTGAGAGCTCTGTAGGGTCTAAGATCACACCCTGAGGCCCACTGCTCACAGTGTTGGGTGTGGGTGAGAGACAGCAGAGAACCTGCCCTTCAAGAGAGGGCCTGCTACACACGTTCCACGCACTCCTGCCCTTTCAGGATGCTGGCCTTGCTCATGGCCATGACCCTGTCCTGCCGGTCCCACAACCACATTGCACAGAAAACACCCAACGCTCAACTGAGCAGGCTGGATAAGGGCTTGTGCCTGGAACCCAAGGGAAGGCTGTATGTTAATTTTACAACAAAAAACTATTATTTTGAAAATAAATTAACAATTCTTTTGCAAAAATTAAAAAATGAAACACCGTCTGTGTTGGTTAATTTTGCGTGTTGACTTGACTAGGTACCAGGACGCCCAGAGATTTAGTGAAATATTATTCTAGGCATGTCTGGGAGGGTGTTTCTGGGTAAGACAACATCTGAATTCATACACGGAATGAAGCAACCGCCCTCCTTGTGTAGGGAGCCTCAACCACCAGTTGAAGGCCTCCTGCCTGGCCCCCTTCAGCTGGGACTGGGGCATTGTGTGAGTGTTTCTTGTGTGGGCAGTTCCGCATAGGTTGAGGCTGAGATGAAATGTCAGAGAATAAGGAGGCTGAAAGCTCACTCAGGCAAACAGCGGAAAAAAACCAAAAACTTTTAAATAAGAAAACCTGATACAAAGGTGAATGTAACTATTTGAGCCAATTTTCCCAGCCCCAGTTTCTCAGACTGATGTGAAGAGGATTGCCCAATGCCTGTACACCTCTGTAGAAGAAAACCAAAGAGACCGTACTTTTTAAAAAAATATATATTGGGCAAGAAATCTGCCTGACTGTTCTCCAAAGGGACACATGATGATACAGGAAAATAAACCTGTCCTTTGCTTGAGAGAAAGGCACTATCGCTATCTAACAAAGCTGCTTATTACATATATATTTTTCAAAAGATAGTCTGGGAAATGGTGGTCAATGCATTTGCTCAGAAGATATGCTGAAATGTGACAAGCACATGGAGAATTGTCTCTATACAGGAAGAATCTTGATATTAATTTTAAATACATGTGGAAATAAAGTTTCAGTGCATCTTGAGAGCTTTTACCAAAGAGGTTTCTTCCAATTCCACCAACACCATTTATTTATCTTTCACCTCATTACATATTAGAACTCAATCCATACATTGCCTCCTTTGGAAAACGTTCCATGAACCCTTGAGGTTAAGACAGGCAATGCTGGTTTCTACAGAATTCTGAGCACATTTTAACTACCATGTCACAAATTACACCGTGTTTTAATGGTTCATTTAATTGTTTCCCCTCTCCCCTCTTTAAGCCATAAGCTTCTTGAAAGCAGGAGCTAATTTATTCATCAATGTGCTCCTGGAAATTTAACCCAAGATTTGACCTATTGCTTAGTCTCACTAAATATTTCATCTGTAGAAATTTGGATATGTAAGAGATTTTCATAAATTATACATTTTCAAATGCTTTGCTAGTGTTAGGCATGGTATAGAATATTTCCTGAGCTATATCTTAATGAAGAGGTGACATTTTGGTTAATTCAGAAAAAAAGTTAAAATTTCTAATTGGAAAGAATGAAAGAAACCTGATGAAAATTTGATGCTAGCAACGTAAAAATTTGATGCTTAGCTTAACCAAACATCTTTTAATAATCTGCCACAATATTCAATTAGTTATCCAGGAACCCTAGACAAGTAAATTCCGAGAATGTAAAAACTATAGCTTTCAATACCAGACAGAATTTGGTGATTATTGTTGAAATAAAGGACGATCTGTTCAGGAACCAACACCTTAGGATAATCTTACAATTTTTAGGAAATAGAAGAAAAAATATTTTGTCTCCTGCTGCACAGATATTTTTAGTCACGTCTTAGCAAATATTCTTTCTTTTTTTCTGGTTTCTTGTCTGCAAACAGAAATCTCATCAAAGTGTCTACCAGAAATACTATGGAGCTAGACGTTATATTAAAACAAACACATTGCATTACTCAGCTCTGTGGGAGATAAAATTTTAATAATAAAAGTAAACTCAAAACTTACAGCACATCTTGTTTTATTTTTAAAAACTTGAGTTACCATAGCTACAAAGTCACCCAATGAATCCAACAGCTCATTATTTTAATTAGATTTCTTTCCACCAAGAAAACAGAAGATTTTGTTCTCCTTCAAGAATTTATAATGTGCAGGGCAAAATATGCTATAAAAATCAGTTAAAATAAAAAGTTTCATTTAAAGCAAAGCATCTTTTAAAAATAACATCTGTCAGAAATTTCAGAATCCTACTCAGTCTTGAAATTATTAGTTCCCCAGCTTAATCCTCCAGGCATCTTGAATTTCAATACTCTTAAATAATTTCTCTCACAAGGCCAAATGGGACTGAGGGTGAAATGACAACAATTAACTATGAATTAGCATCTTGAATGACAATGCAAAAGCTCAATATTATTTGGGATGCAGCCAAAATATTAGAGGATAGAGAAGCGACAGTCTTTCCTTATTAATTAAGTGGTTATAATATTACACACTATTTTAGGAATCCAAGTAATTATTTTCATTAAAAATGCCAATGCAGCTGCTGTTTTCTAGAGTTCTCCCATCAATGTTGCTTCGGTGGCAAGATCATTCTTCAATCCCACAATGTTAAAAATTATTACCATACTTTAAAATATAATATGTCTTAGCCCATTTATTTGTATTATTGACAACAAAAGAAATGTAAAGGTCAATCAAAGCCTTTGACAATTTAAAGAGACTATTGAGTAAAATAATATTTTAGACATTTATGTGACTCTCATTTATTTAATTAGATACACTAGCCTATATGCCATTTTAGGGGAATAAACTAATTCTATACTTAGGGTTTATATAATTTTTTTTAATTATATAAACATGAACAATAATAAACTCTTAAAGGAAAAATTAGATTGAATCTATTTTATTACCTTTGCATATCCAATTAACATCATGTGGATTCACTAATACTTTCTTATCAAATTAATAGTTATTGGTATAAGAAAGATACCATTAGAATATAAATCCATGAAATTAATATAGATCTACAAATTCACTGAATTTAATTTTTTATTTTTTTATTTTTGGCCAGGGCTGGGTTTGAACCCACCACCTCTGGCATATGAGGCCGGCACTCTACTCCTTTGATACACAGGCACGGCCGAATTTAATTTTTTAATATGGCTATTTGATTTTATAGTATGTAGATGTATACATGATAAAAACATGATGCAGGTGTATACGTAAATGATATGTATATCCACTGTCCTTTGTATCTAAGAGTAAATTCTTAAAAACAATTACATCTTCCTGTGATTGTAAATCTGAAAAATACTGTATTTAAAGTAGTGATTCCTTTTACAGGGAGATTTATTGTATAGCATTTTGATTCCCTGAGAATATATTGTTCAAAGTCTCTGTCTCACAAGTTTATTTCAAGTTTTACTTGAATGTAGTCATTGGGTAACAGCTGAGGTTACGCCCTATTCCAGGACCATCCTAAGTCTTTTATTTACATCACTAAATTTAATCCTCATTAGCAACTGAAAGGAATGGTGATCATCTCCATTTTATGTGATGATGAGAATCTTGAAAGGTGAGGGGCATGGCTAAAGATGGGCAGACAGTAGGATTCTGACTAGTAACTCACTCTTCTGATTGACTCTTCATCCCAGGATACCATCTATTGGGCTAGACTCCTTTTCTGAAACTTTTCTTTTATTGGCACTTTAGTTATATGTCAGTTTAGGCCTAAAATGACCACACTGTATCTTGATATTTAGGAGTTTTGGAATGTCCTGGGATACATTAATCATATAATTTGGGGCGACACTGGGAAAATAACAAAGAGAGGCCAACCCTCCCATTTAAGGTTATCAGATTTAGTAAATAATAATACACATACTGGATTAAATGTGAATGTCAGATAAAATTTGAATTTCTGATAATGCCTAGAATATACATGTTTTTAAACAAAAAAAAATCTATTTTTCAGCTGAAATTCAAATTTAATTCAAATTGTCTTATATTTTACCTAGGAACATGCTCCTGCCCCCTACACAGCTGTGAATAGTAATGGTGGCTCAAATTACAAATGACTTTTGAAAATACACTAGTGTTAATTTTGAAAACTTTAATAGGGGAGAGCATAGGTGAGGAACTTAAGTCCTATGGAGAAAAATACTATTAAAAGGAAAAAGATCATGACTGGACTTATAAAAGACATGAATTAACTTTACATTTCCTAAAACAAAAAAGTAAAATAATAAGTTAAGAAAAAAAATCAATGGAATGTTAAAAATTTTAACTTTGTAGTGATATATCACAGGAAGTTATTTTTACTCATCTTTGAGCTTGAGGTTGCACGAAAAGGAGGCCACTCTATTCATATTAACAGGAGAGAAAAAGAGGAAGGTATCATATAAATTAAATTCCAAAAGTCCATTTTTGTGTTTGTGAATTTAGCAGATTTCCGACTACTAGCCTTTTTAAGTTAAATATAGTGATTTAAATTATTCACAAGGCATCTCCCCACCTTCAGTTCTCTCACCTCTACTCTTTTACTTATTTATCATAAAGTATTTGAGCTAAGTACTTCTATTGGAGGTTTCTGTATTCCTCTTTATAAAGTTGCAGCAAACCAGTAATGTCACTTCTATAGATTTGTCCTTACAATAAGATTACACAAGTGCTCAAAATATAAGCATTATGTACTAAAACTTTATTCAGTTGAATTTAAACAAAGGTTTTGTTTCCCTTCCTATGGTCTCTAAAATCACATCTGGCTAATTTTGTAAAGGTGTGGTATACTCACTCTTTGATCTGAAATATTCAGTAGCTGCCTATTTTCTGAAGCTGAATTCCCCTTGCCATTTCCAGCATTCTACAATTTTGGCAATAGAACAGGTTTAAAGAAAAACATAATGTATTACAATGAGTCACACCCTGCTTACTGTCCAAACATTACCTGGTCCCATGATACTTCCTAACAGCATTAAGTTCCAGTGGCAGCAATAGCTCCCTTTCATCATTAATTATTCATTTAACGCACAACAGCATACATAGGTCTATGTGCCAGGCATTAATTATTCATTCATCCCATTCATCCCATTCATTTCTCTTCAATTCAGTTTTCTATGGCTTCATTCTCTCTTCCTTTCATTCCTCACTAAGCTTAAATTTCCTGTTCCACGATTATAATCTCTCCTTGAAGTCCTCACCCTTCTTTTCCACTAACACATATCTAGCAAATCTCAGAGTGTGATGGAGGACAGATATCTGCCTTCTCCACACCTGCACTCGAGAAATTGAAGTTACTTGCAAGAGACACATAGCCAGGATGCCTAATTTCACTTTAAATCTCATGATCCTAATCCTCAAACTGTCAAAGCTGCCAATCCATTCTACTCTTTTTCTCTAGTAAGTTTGCTTCTTCATTCTGGGAATAGCAACTTTTTTCTTTTTCTCCTCAGATCCTCTATATTCTTTTATTCTCACCTAACTCACTTCATAGGCCTCTTTTAGAACAGTCTTCAGATAAGTACCCCCTATCTTCCTATCATCCAATCTACACACCTGCCTGCAGGATTACTTTAACTTTTCTTCTGTTTTTTTTTTTTGTTTTTTTTTTTCCCCAATGGTATCTTCTTTTCTCAAAGCCAAATCTCTAACCTTAACGTGGAAGTCTATAACCTCTAACTTTCTCAAGATTTTGTCCTGTGTATCTTCTATCCTCCTGTATTGCTGGTTTCTCTCTACACGAATCATCACTTTCAACAGATACATCACATTATCTTCTGTCTTCAAATACACATTGCTTGACATATATCCACCTCCAACTACCACTTTATTTCTTAAAACCACTACCATAAAATGTCTAGAAATGTGTTTATTATTTACTGTCCCAGCTTTTTCACTTTCTATTCACTCATAAACCATCTAGCTTTAAACTATATGGTCACAACAGCGATCAGGTTATAAATCTAGTGGACACTCTTCTGTGTCTATCTTACACACAACTGTGAGTGACTTAATTGACTATTTTCCCTCCTTGAAATTCTCCTCTCTTTGCTTCCATATTAGTTTACTTCTGATGGATTGTGCTATCTAACAGACAAATGCAAAATATCCTGGACTAAAGAAAGCTAATAACCATTTCATGTCTAGTTACAAAGCTTTTGTGCTTGCCTGACACAACTGTATTCCATGTTATATGTTGGGTTGGTAGCTACTGGGACTCGTGTCAAAGGAGCAGCTCCTCTCTGAGACATATCCCTATCTTGTCAGAGAGCTCAAGAAAAAAAGTTGGGTAGAAACTTCCAATGCTTCTATCCTTCTCTGAGAGGGCATGTATTAATTGTGTCTGCACATACCCATTAGCCAATGCAAGTCACCTGACTGAGCCCAAAGTCAGTAGGATATGAAAATAATCCCTCTTTGAACTTATTTGCCAATAGGTAGGGATGACTGTTCTTTCAAGACAGAGATGGGTAGCTGTGCACAATCATGTAATCTACCCCAGTTTCTGAGGCACCACATTCTGGTTTTGTTCTCATTTCACTGTCTCCTTCTTCCACCCCAAATTATCTACAAAGAACCAGAGTCATGGAAGATTTGGAGGCTATATTAAAAAAATACCTTTTTAATCCTCAGAGAGTTCTTATATTAACGACATGGACACACAAATGTAATGTCACATGATGCATGCGAAATTTAAATACAGTATTTTAGTGTTAAGAGAAACACATAAGCAATAATTTTGAATTTGATACTAAGATAAATTAACCATGAGAAAATTATCACTCAGCTTTTTCTTCTAACACTAAAATTTTACCAAAGATGAGTGGAGCCTGTGGCTCAAAAGAGTAGGGCACCGGCCCCATATGCCAGAGGTGGTGGGTTCAAATCCAGCCCCAGTCAGAAACTGCAAAAAAAAAAAAAAATTGCCAAAGATGCTCCACTCTGAAAATGCATGTGTGTATATATGTTGCTGGGGAAGATTTAGGAGAGAGTGCTTTTAATTAACATAAAGGATGGCAGACAGAGAAACAATTAGAATCCAAATAACCAGGTAGGAAGCTGATGAGCAATTCTGAGAACCTAAACTTGAGTATTGAATTTGGAGATTGAGAAGAAGAGAGAAATTACATAGATAGGAGTTTTCTCTTCCACACAACTCAATTTTAATCATGGGAGGAGAAAGATTCTTTTACACCAAGATATAACGAGAAGGAGATCCATCAGCACATTTAGAAATGTTAATGGTTCCCTCTAGACTGAAAGTATGTAATGTATTTCAATGTTTCTATTATTATCTAGATCTACAACACCCAAAAGAAGTGGGGAATTAAATTCAAAATAACACAAAAGGAAAGAAATAGACCTATTGCAATTATAGAATTATTTTATATCCTATTCTCATTTTCAAAACTATATCAAAATTTTAGAAAATGTAAAAGTAGCATTTAGCTATCACAGGTATTTACTGAGGTAAGACTTAACTAACACTTAGGGTTTGTTTGTTTTTTTCAAATTAAAATCAATGAAAGCATTATTTATCTAGCATTTTAATGTAAATATTGCACCATCACTCAAGCTATACATTCAGAAATCAGATTGTAACTGCCCTATCAGCCCAAAACAAAAAGCTGTCAGAGAATTCTGAAAATAAAATTTAAGGTATATGGGTACTCAAGATATGACTTATTCATGCTTTTATATTTTTAGTGTCAGAACTGAAACTGAAATTTTCACTATTTTCTGTTGAATTTATCTTGAATGTATTTTAAGTATCAAGAAGAAAGTAACAGATACCATCAGTTATATCAGGACTTTAATCTATAAAATTCCCTAAGAGTTTCCACATATGTCCATAGAAAGACGATAATATGTCCTGATAACTAAATTGCATATGATTCCTGTCGGTTTTTGCCAATTTACTAAGGAGATGCATCACTGGTCCCCCGGTGCTTGTGTGAGGTGACATGTTTACGGATGACTAAAAGCGCCCACTTGCCAATCCATCTTCTATATCCATCTTCTATATATTGTTAAGAGGACAAGTCACTCAACTGAATGAGGAAAGCAGTGTATTGAGATAAAATAAAAGTAAAATCTCGTAACAGTTCTCCTGATTAAATCCAGTTATCTTTCCTAAATCTCCATTACATTTCTAAATTTGGCTTCAGTGCTATCTATTCTAGAAAGTAATGTATTTTGGTTTAGGCTTTTAAATAATCTAAATAGATTAGCTCATTTAATTCTTCCAGGCACCTAGGGAAGTTGGCATTATTATTATCTCCATTTAACTAATATAAAATTGAGATTTAAAGAGCTAAGTCACTCTTCTCACAGTAGAAGTTCACAAAGCTAGAACACAAAGGCTTTAGTTAAGACTGGTTTATTCCAGAATAATTCTTAAATTAGAAAGGTCATTCCCCTCAGAAATTAAAAAAATCCTTAACGAATATACAAGAAAATTTACTCTCAGAAATATGAATATCTGGAGGAAATTGACCAATACTTGGAAGCATGCCACCTACCAAGGCTTAGACAGAACAAAGTGGAAATGTTGAACCAGCATATATCTAGTACTTATGTCTATCAGAATAGCCCAAATCCAGAGGACCGACAACACCAGATGCTGGCAGAGATGTGGAACTATGGGTGCTCTCATTCACTGCGGGTGTGGATGCAAATGGTATGGCCACCTTGGAAGACAGTTTGGCAGCTATTTATAAAATAAATCATATTATACAATCCAACAACAGTGCTTCTTGTTATTTATCCAAAGGAGTTGAAAACCAACGTCCACACAGTAACTTGCACTTGATGTTTATAGCAGCTGTATTCATGATTGTCAAAACTTGGAGAGCACAAGAATGTATAAACTGTGGCTCACCCGGATGGTGGAGTATCATTCAGCACTAGAAAGAAGTGAACTTTCCAGCCAAAAAATGACAAGGAATTACCTTGAATGCATATTACCAAATGAAAGTAAGAAGCCCAACTAAAAGATTACTGCTGTGTAAATTCCAATTTATGACACTCAAAAAAGGCAAAACTATTGTGACAGCTTTGCCTGTCAGGCAGAGGACAGGCAACATTTAAGGCAGTGAAAAAACTCTGTATGATAGTATATATGGAAGGGCATACATGGTTTCGTACTTGTCTAAACTCATGGGATGTCCACCACTAAGAGTGAACCTCAATGTAAACCATGTACCTTGGGTGAATGACATGCCAGTGCAGAGTCATCCATTGTAACAAATATGCCACTCTGGTGAGAGATGTTGATAATAGGGGCATGTTGTGTGTGGGGGAGGCAGGGCGGTATCTGGGAAATCCCTGTACCTTCCTTTCAATTTTGCTGTCAACCAAAACCTGCTTTTTACCAAAAAAAGCCTTTAAAGTGAAAAGAAAACACAAAACAAAAACAGAACCAAAAAATTTAAAAAATAACCATTTATTCAGAATTTTGTTTTATAACATTTTACTTTATCACATTTTATAATCTTAGGTGCTTTGTAGAAAAGAAAGTGCTTGGTAAGAGTATACATTAATCAATAATTCTCATCTCTTCCCCTGGCTTCTGCAACTTCTTGGTGCTCAAAGGTAACATTTTATTCACATGTCATTTTAGTCACATACCTTCTTAGGCTTTGTTTAATCCCTTGTGTAAGATTAATGATTTGTGCACATTAAAAAAAAAGGAATTAGGGCCTGTTATTCTTCCTCCCCTTGTAGATTTTTGTATGTCTGGTAGATGTTATTAGATGCTTTTAACAAGAACAAACCTACTGTGATAATTGAAACCCCAGGTAACACCTGACTTCTACTCAGGGTCTCAACTTTGCTGGTAAAAACTCTATTTCCTTTTTTTCTACATTTCTCTTTTTTAATGTTTGTTTTACTTCAGAGTATGTCATATTTTACTTTGTGGAGATGGGTTCCAAATAAAATTCTTCCTGTATTACTTAGTTTTTACTCACCTAAAAGTAATCAGTTGTTTCCCTGCAAATTACTCACAGAACAGAACTGGCTTCTGCCAATTCCAGTTGTGTCAGATTATTGAAGCTGTTTGACACTTTAACTTGCGAATTGTTTCAGGAGGATTTTTATCATTTACAAAAGATGTACATATACTCTTATTTTATAAAGGAAAGCTAAAAACTGGGAATGAAGGCCATGTGGGAGACTTCAGTGGGACTATTTGAAGATAATAGCTCCAGATTTTTCACTTAATTACTATGTAAACTTGAACTTGGCCTTTCTGTACTTCAGTTGCTGAGTTTGTTTTTTAATTTGTAAAATGAGGATAAAACAGCACTTTTAACTTAGTTTGGAGCCAGGTGCAAACTGGTATTTTTATGATACTAAAAATCAAGTATTTGTATGATTTTTAGTATTCAGAATAAAACAATCAAAACTGACCTGCAATAAACGTGAACATAATTACACTTAGTTGCTCTATCTCCTTGCCTTATGGCCCTGTGTTACTGGGTTTCCATTATCCAGAGAAAGCTGTCCTTTGCTGCAGCTCTGCACTTGGACTTTGGAGAACAACAATGACAAAAAAGCGAGCAAGTGCAAAATGAAGCTAAAAAGTTGATGATTTAAATAAATGAGCAGATTTCTTATAAAACCCAGGAAGGATAAAGAGCTCCACTCAGTTCATTAACTAGTTACTAAATGGTGTTTGCATTATCAACATGAATACTAAATGAATTCATTATGATATGTGCTATTACAGTGAATACCAAATGAACTCGTAACTATGGGCTTCATAAAAATATTCCTAATGGAGAAGTTATACATTGTCAAGTTGCTTTCTAGAGTAACTGGGGCTTACACTGAAATCAGGAAAATAAATAATAGCACACACAGCATCGGTTACTTGGAGGTATTTGAGTGTAAATAAACAGGTGTCGTAAAACTGAAAATACAGTTCTGCCTTGGTAATATGTCAGTAGCCTCAGATGAAAGAAGTTTTGTTTTTTGTCCTTTATTACTAATGACTGATGTCCAAATGGCTAGCTGGGTTTGTCTATGTGTTTTTTGTTTTTATTTTTAGTCAGAGTCTCAATCTGTTGCCTTGGGTAGAGTGCTTTTGCATCATAGCTCACAGCAACCTCAAATTCTTGGGCTCAATAATCTTCTTGCCTCAGCCTCCCAAGTAGCTGGGACTACAGGTACCCGCCACAATGCCTGGCTGGTTTTTCTGTTTTTAGTAAAGATGGGGTCTCACTCTTGCTCAGGCTGGTCTTGAACCCGAGTTCAAGCAGCTCAAGCAATCCACCCACTTCAGCTTCCCAGAGTGCGAGGTGTGAGCTACCACGCCTAGCTAGCTTTGTCCTTGATTCAAAGAAAAAGATGAAATATATGCAGCTGGCCCACAGGAAAGTTTTGCTGTACGATTAGGTAGCTCAGGTCAGAAAGTTTTGAGTTTTCAACCTTTCCTACCCACGGGTTACGTGAAGGAATCCCTATGACACTGGATCACTCTCAGATCAGTTGCTGTACCTAAAATCCAGTGAATTCCCTCATCTGCCCACTTTCACTCAGCATAGAATAAATTTTAGAGTTAACAGCATGAGTGGCGTACCCTTGAAGTAATATTTGGATTTTATTGACCATAATGAATAGATTATGAAATCATGGCAGCAGATGGTGTCTTATGAACTTGAGAAGTACAAGTGATGAGCCTAAAGACCATCAGAGGGTACTCAGGGGCCATCAGTGGTCCTGAAGCCACACTATACACTATGATAATCTCTCATATAAATGCAGAATAAACTTCTTAGAAAAAAAATAATACAGCTTCTTGGTTTCATAATACAATTAAAAAATTTCCTGGGCCTAATTTTCAAGAACCACCAGTTGGGTATGGAATACTGATTTATGGATAACATTTGACCCTATGAGAGTAAAATATAGAAAGAAGTATAAAAAGTAGAAGAAATAAAAAAATAAAATGTACTAATATAAGCAGTTCAACAACTCAAATAAGGTTGGTTATAATCTTGAGAGTAAGAATTTCCTAAAAAACAGGTGGTACAAATGTTGCAGATATAGGGTGATCAGTGAGAAAGTTTTTGATACTTAGCACATTAGTGCTATTTTAAAGGAAGATGCATGTGGCAGTGGTGTTCAGATTATATCTAGTTCAGAAGAACAGGGCATACAAATTTAAAGACAGCTAGCGACACCTATTTTTTTTTTTTTTTAGAAGTTTGTTTTTGAAGGCCAAGAGAGTAAGAACTCATTCATTTTAAGGTATTTTACAAAAGTAGAAGGAAAGCTTTACAAAATCAGCATGGTTTAGATTTAAAAATGATTGTCAGAGGAGAAAGTCAATGGAGAGAGATTGAAGATATGATTACTCTTTATAATATTTCATACCTTGTACATGGCGGGTAGCATAGAAAATTGGTCAATAGTACAGCTTTTACGTTAGTTACATTGATTAAATGCCACCGCTGTGTGATGGGCCTTATGGATTGGGGGTAATCTCCCCAGTTCAAATGTATCAATTAGCCAAAGGGTACACTTTATTTGTGATTATGTCCACAGAGGGAAGGAAAGGAGCTAGGGAATGAAACAGAGAAAAACGCGGACTGGGGAACACCTTCAGGGAGGCCAGGAGAAGAGGTTTCTAATTTTGCCAATGTTTGTATGGTTTTAATATCATTTTGAGGTTTCTTAAAGAAATTGTCGTCAATTTTTGACTATGTCTGCCCTAAACAAAGTTTTAAAATATAGAACCATGTACACGTGCATACACACACACACACAGTCAATATAATGATAACATGTACAGCGGTAGTTTTGAGTAATTTTCCACATTGCCTCAATATATAATATTTATTATGGTTTAAGTATTTTTGATTACATTGCAACATAAAATAAATAAATATTTTGATTTTTTTAACTTTATAAAATCAGTGGTATTAGACCTTACTTGACTTATTAATGACATTATTTCAGATATTAGAGAGCTGCTCACACAGTGCCTAGCAAAATGTTAAACAGATCAAGGAAATTGAATAAGATTTAACACACAGTATCTCATTTAATTCACAAGAATCCTGTAAAACAGCTATTATTATCCTGTTTTATAGAAGAGGAAACATGTCAACTGACATGCCTAAGGGTAGAGAGGAAAAGTGTGGTCTTGGATAGATTCTACATAACCTACTAGTACTTTCTTTTGCATAATATTTGTTTCATTTATATTTAAAATTGAAAGCATAAGGCAAGTATAAACCTCATTGTGCTATTAAAAATGCTATTTTTTAGTACAATAAGTTCTAAAAATTGTTCACAGTAAAAGTATTGTACTATTACTTATACTTTGCCAGGAATAGCTCCAGCACTTTGAAAGTGGGAGCATTTTATACAACCTAAAAACGCTCTCAAACGAGGCTACTAACTCCACTGACAGTTTCCTGAATGTAGTGACAAGTAAGTAGAATCTCAATGAGAAGGAATGTTTTTCTGGGAGGAGAATGCTGTTGTCCTTCTTATAGTCATTATGTTCTCAGCATGGTATGTGAAGAAAAGGCACTGATGTGTTTTATTGGTACTGATCTCTCCTACTCTCCCGGAGGTAAGTGATAATCAATTACTTAGTTGTTTTCAATATTTTTTCTATTTCTATTCTATGGGGCATAAAAATAGCACAAATATATTAATGCCATCATTTAATCATTCAACAAACTCTTTTTGAGTAATTATTAGAGGCTGGGCATTGGGGTTAGCATTCTGAAACAAAGACAGAGTGTAAGGTCTGATCCATTCTACAAAAAGTGCTATATACCTCATCGATGAATATCACTATGGTCACTTTCAAAGTCCTCCTCCTGGGAAGCTGTGCACTGATTCCAGTGCCTAGTCCACCCTCCAAAGCAGTTTTGGAACTCTTTTCCGGTATGGCCATCAGAGCTATTGTCATATCATCCTTGATGTCCTGAATGTTATCAGAATGGCTTCCTGTCAGTGTTTGCTTTATCTTCAAGTAAAGAGAAAAGTCATTAGGGGCAAATCAGGTGAGTAGGGCAGGTATTCCAATACACTTATTTGTTTACTGGCTAAAAACTTCTTCACAGACAGTGCCATTGAGCTGGCACATTGTTGTGATGCAAGAGCCTGGTGCCAAGACATTCAGTCAAGATTTTCCAAAGTATTTCTCTATGAATGTTTACTTGGTTTGCCGTGCTTCTCACAGTCAGCCAAAGATTCTTAACTCAAAATTCAGTGAAGTCTTACAGAGTTTTTACCAGTTCTGCTGGCTGCCCTGACCTCTCTTCATCAGTGGTGTTTTCCCTCCCCTCAGAAAAACATCCAATCCATTTATACACTGCCATTTCTTCCTGGCATTATCCCCATCAACTTGAACTAACATACCTCTGATTAAGGATCAGCATACAACAGTCCAGGCTTGGTTGAAACACCAAGATGGGGATTTTTGAGGGAAGGCATTCAAAGAATTGTAGGTTACAAACTGCTGATGTTTTTCATTGAAGAGTTTTGGCTGTTTCAGGAAGTTTCTCTCATGAAGACTCAAGCCATTTGCCTGAACTAGAATTTCCTGGAATGGTCAAGTCTTATTAATGACGATGATCGAAGAGTAGAGCCATGCTAACATA
The DNA here is from genome assembly GCA_963573935.1 of Arctocebus calabarensis. Classification (NCBI taxonomy): domain Eukaryota; kingdom Metazoa; phylum Chordata; class Mammalia; order Primates; family Lorisidae; genus Arctocebus; species Arctocebus calabarensis. Next base: position 8,845 of record CAUYON010152846.1, on the reverse strand, counting down.
GATAATAACTTACATTTGAGGTGGGGACAGGTGGTTTCCATTCTCAGTGCCCAATCTCTGTGTAGAAAGAGGATGTTTGGGTTCTTATTATGTACATACTTGGACAACTGGGCAGTGGATGGTTATGTGAATATACACTACATGTTCACATACTTGGTGTTTAAGCCTTAATCATATTAGACCTCTCTTGCAATTTGTCGGATGAATTAATTCTCAAATGGATACTGCTACTGAAAATTCCTTTTAAGACCTATATGACTAGATAACACTTAGCTTGGACATCTAACAGAGCTCCTTCTAACCCCATCTGTGATTTTCCACATGCACAACACTTTGATTTTCAGTTCACGTCAGGAGAACTCTAAGACACTACCCAAAGCACCGTAGGGCATTTATTTACCCATATTTTGCATGTGCCTTTTCCCTGAGTGATAGGATGATTTCTGAAACCAATCTCTAGAGTAATAACTGCAGAATAGACATTAGGAGTTCAATAAATACACACTGACAAAATCTAGTTTGACGATTTTGAGATTATTCTTAGTTTGAGGTAAGTTTTGGTTTAAAAATGCATGATGACCTTTTTCACTAATATTAGTTGATGTTGGGGTTACACATTCCTCATGCCATGGTGTAATTTCTATTTGGATAACCAGCTGAAGGCCAAGAGGCATTGTAATACACGCTGAAGGGCATAGTCTTGATTCAGACTGATTCTGGCTCTTCAACATCCATGGGATTTCTGAGAAAATGCTTCAACTCTGTAGCCTCACTTTTACCTTGATACTGTGGCAAGATAATTATGCCTTCCCAGGGCTGCTGCAATAAAGAATTTCAGTTGGGGTGGTTTGAAATAACAGAAATTTAATGCCTCCCCATTTCTGGGAGCTAAAAGTCCAAAGTCAAGTTGCTGACAGAGCTGTGCTCCTTCTGAACCATCTAGGTTTGTCTTTTCTTAATTCTTGGTGGATCTCTGATGACCTTTGGCATGCAGTGGCTTGTAATGGCATCACTACTACCTCTGTCAGTGTCATCACCTGGCATTCTCCTGGTGTGCATCTGGCATTCTCCTGGTGTGCACCTGTCTTCGTATGGCCGTCTTCTTATAATGACACGCTTCATGTTGGAACACAGGCCAACCCTCCTCCAGAGATGATCTCATTGGAACTTAACTACCCACGTCAGCAGCAGCCTCCATTATGAATAAGGTCAGGTTCTGAGGTACTAGAGGTTAGGACTTTCACCTGCCCTTTTTTTGGAGAGCCACAACACTGACTTACAGAATTCCTATTTGAACTAGAGTGACAAATTATTGATATACAGTAGGTGTCACAATATTATATTCCCTTCTTTCCTCCTTTGTGCTGGGTTCTAATTGCAGTGACTGTTTATGACTGATTCTGGTCTGTACCAGTGCCTTTATGCTGGTCAGAAAACGTGAAGTCAAGGTGCTGGAGATTGGGTCATCCCATTTTACTGATGCTCGTCGACCAGCAGGTGGTTTCTGAGGACATGGGCCAGTGTTTTTGTGTGGAGATTCACTTTCCCCTCACACAGTGTAAAGCCGCTGCTGGTTTCCACCTTTGCTGTTTTGTTCAGTCCTACCACACTCCATTCAACACCACAACATACTTTTGTGCAAGGACCCAGCTTACTCCAGGACAAGGACTGTCGCCGATCAGCTCCTGGACCCCATCAGTACCTCTGATTGAAGAGGGGACCCAGCTTTGGGAGGGTACAACTTTCATAAGTTGTGGATGTTCATAGGAGGGGAGTTTGTTTTAATTGCAATACTTTACTTTTGGCTATGCTTACCTCCTGCCAGATTTTCAGTTCCCTTAACATTTAAGATTGCCAAATCAGGCCATCTGTAAACATGAATAGTTGTAAAATTGGGGTCTTTCACCAAAGCGATAGTTTTAATATTCTAAATAGAAAAAAGACTGATTTTCCCAGTCCTGAAAGTCCCAAATAATAGAGTTTAGAGTGAGTATACGCTCTCTCTTCTCCATTCTCTGTACTTCTTATGGTTTTCTGGATGTGGGTGGATCTTGGTTTGACGATCATTTTTTTCTTTAATTCTATCAAGAATGTGTCTTGGCAATATTGGAGAAGCCCAGCACAGCATTTCATGAGCCAGAAAGGTTAAAACTGTGCTGACAGGACAGCCCCAGCTCTCTGCTGTTGGTGAGTTATTCTGTTTATTCTACATATGTTTCCTTTTAATTAAAATGTCATTTTTAATTAAAAATGAAATGTCAAGAAGGAAAAAAATTTGGCAAAGTTTAGACTATTGCAATGAATGCAAGCAGAAAAAGTCAGTAGAGAGAAATAACTTTAAAAGGATGAAAACAGTATCTTATTCACCTTGGTTAAAAGGAGAAAAAACAAAAACAAAGAGAGGCTTAGGGGATTCCAAATGCTCTTTTCTGTCCATGAGAGGCGCGCACACACACACACACACATCTGCTTTATAGCTTGTTCCTATAATTATATATATTTGATGTGTGAGCACATGCTTTAAGTTAATGAATGACGCTGATGGGTGCCACATTTTTCATGAGTGACAGAGCCACTAATGAGATGTAGCATTGACTTCAGAGGGCACCAATAAATTGTGTAAAACACCCCTGCTAGCCATTTATTTAATTTATTTTATAGAAGTGTAATGCCTTATAGTTTAACATGGAGCTTTTATTTTGTTATAAAGACCCAAGTTGACAATGGGCTCTTCAAGAATTATGCACCATTTATGCCCCGCAGAGCATTGCTCTGATAGAGAACGCTTTCCACATGATGATGTTCTCAAAGGGATGCTTCCCAGGCACACACAATTGCACCAGCATTTACTTCACCTTTTCTCCTGAATGGGAATTGACACATGGTTGCAAAATCAGTTGCAAAAGAATGACAAAAAGTGGTTTAGGTATTGAGCAAAGGAGAGACCCATAGAAGGTAAGCCGCTTCCTAGCTGGTAGTGTCTTGATTTGGACTTCCATCTCTCTCTCTGTCTCTCTCTTTTTTTAATGCACTTTCTGCTCTTTTGATCAGGCTAAGAAACTTCCTCTCCCTCTCTGTTTGGCGACTCAGCCTCATTTCCCTTCCCTCACGGCACTATGCTTTTCCATGATTCAGTGTTTGCATGTACTCTTTCTTCTGATTGAAATGCAATTTTCCCCTTATACTTGCCATACACTCCCCTCCTAGCCTCTCCTATTCATCCCTTAGAGCTCAGTTTATAAAATCAATCCTCAATGCCAATGGAAACTATCCAGGAACCACTTCTGCCCCATCAGTAGTAGGTCCAGTGATTCCCTTCCTCCCCCACATTATATTCTTTCATACATTCCTGGACTTCTCCTTTGTAGCACTTACAACACCTGTAATTAGATGCTTAATTGTCAACTTAATTGCATTTTCTAGAGTGCAAGTTTCAGGAGGTCAGAAACAGCGCTTACCTTATAGCTGAGTCCCTACTACCTGGCACAGCAAATGTTAAATATTTGCTGTTGAATGAAATTTTCCTCTCAGTAAAGACTCTGGAAGTATACGGTTAACATGGCTTGCTAAAAAGTGAGTTAAAAGTAGTACAGGTTCATATAAATTATGCAAGGGCTTTAAAACAGTTACACATACTGCTTTAGGTTTTGCTCTGTCTCCACTCCTGCTACAATATGACAATGATGGTAAGGTCTAGTGTCTGATTCTTGTAATGATACAAAAAATATGCAATTGTATGGAAACACCATTCCGTTGAGATTGGGTATGTTCAGGGGAGTATGGACACAGACTGGGAACACAATTCAATAAGCCTAGACTGATTCTATTATGTGCCAGTCAGACTGCTTGACACCTCCTGTCCCCACCTATTAGGAGCTCTGAGTTTAGTCAAATGTGTTGAAAAAGTAGAATGGAAAAACATTTTTATCTATGTTGGCTGTCTTTTTTATTTCCCTTCCAGGAAATGTTATCTATGGAAAATGAAAGTCAGGTGGCTGCCCCATTCCTAACAGAGTATGTGACAAAACAGACTTGTGTCTGTGTATAAAAGAAAACTTGGCAGAGGTCAAAATGCCTTTCCTTGTTTACCTTATTAGCTGATTAGTATGAAACGGCTACTTTATGGAGAAATGAGTAAAATTGTTGAAATGGTGTTATGTTTTGTGTTCATGTCCCTGTCTGAAGTTTATAAATGTGAGTAATAAAAGTAAAGGCATCTCATCCTTTTTTTTTAGAATTATCTTTGAAAAATTATTGAAAAAGGTTCCCCAGTTTTCTTTATCATGATAGTCAAGAAGTTCTGCCTTGTGTCCAGTTGAAATCTCTCCTGTTTTATTAAACCAATTTCTGCTTGTTTGTACCTCTGTATCCAGGGAGAACAGCTGATCCACATCCCTCATATAAAACCCTTTATATTCCTGGAGACAGTAATTTCCTGTGAAATATTTAGTTGAGCGTTCCATAAACTCTAAGAGAAAAAAAAAAGGGCTGTTGTTATAAATTTTATGAAAATACTATTCCAGAACTTTAAACATAAAATAGTTACATGCACTTTTTGGTAAGAGGTTTAATTTCAACAACTTTTACGGTAATATTTGAGTTCCCTCATAATACATTTAAATTATGTATTTCCTGTCAAGCATAGTTAGTATGTTGAAAATATATACATATAGCAACTCTCTTTGGCTACTCTTAATTTCTTAGTAAATCTTTTTGACTGCATTCTATAATTTACATTGGTAATTTACCAATATGACTTATTATTCATTTCTAATTGATGTTGGCAATTTGATCCTAAAATCTTGAAATCTGATTATGGATAACCAATGAGGGAAATAGACCATGGAAATGTAGAAAATATATTGCTTTTTAGGGTTTGAGTGATTTGATTGCATGAGCATTTTTCTGTTTTTTGCTTTTTTCACACAATATTTTCTCTCTAGCATTAATTTCAGAAGCTAACAATGGCCTTTAAGTAGTAGCTTAAGAAATTCATACTTTTACGTAATATTAGAGGCAAAATGAAACAGCAAACATTTGTATGGCAATGTAGATGTGCTGGCATTTTCTCAGCTGGACAGCAGGCAGTGTGAACTGTCTCAGAATTTCTTCATCATTTATGTCAAGAGAGCACTCTCCTTGGAAGTTCTATGATTGGAGGGGTCTCTGTATACATTAGCAAAGACTTCTGCCCAAGTGTTTCCTTGGTTTCGGTGAAAGGCTGCCCTCTTGTGCAGAGATGAGAAGCAACTATTCACAAACCTCATTTACTTTGTTAGCTGAGGCAATTGCTGTTGGATTCTGAAGTGGAAGTTAATGCTATGCTTCAAACCCACAAGTCATCATTTAGAAATACCAAGAATTTACTCTTAACCTTCCTTTGGGCTTGTGTTTTAGGAAGGGATTATAATTCTCATGGTGCCTTTATACAACTCAGACCCAAGAAATGCACACTTTCAAGACAAGGAAATAGCTTCCCAGGAGGGACAGCCTATAGGGTTTCCTTTTCAACAAATAAAGGATGCGTCTAAGTCTAATCATAAGATATTCTGACCTGTTAATGAACAGAATTATGTAAGTATATTCCAAAGAAGTCAAAACCATGCCCTCCCATCTGGTGAAGTCTAGATCTTGGCTTTGCCACAAGGGTGAGAGAAGAAACTTGGAGGATCCTTCACAAAATTAGCCCTGAAAGTGAAAAATCGAGTGCATACCCAATTGCACTTTTTTGGTCTCATTTTTCTAAGAATTTAATGCCATGTAAGTAGTACTTCAAAAGTGTACTTCAAATATGTTAAGTAGATAAGATTGTTCTATCTGAGATTTTAATAATAAATTTTTTCATGCAAATGATTTATTATACTTTTAAAATGTAGGGTTTTAAATAACCAAATCATTATTGTCCCTTAGTAAAGATTTAGCCGAATATCTTTATGAAAATTATAATCGCAGCTAAGAATCCTGAGCAATGCTGTCTGAATCCATTACTCTGTCTGTAACCCATGACTCTCAGGATGTAGAGGTACAGCTTTAGTAGGGATTGCAATTTAGAATTCCATGAGGTCATTAGTCATCATTGCACATGTGAGCCCCAATTTTTAGAAAGCAGACGAAGCCTCAAGAAACATGAAAATATTTGTCCCTCCCAGGAAATTTGTACACAAAGGTTCACAGAAGCATTATTCATGGTAGCTATAAATAGCCAAAAACGTAAAAACAACTCAAGTGCTGTCAGTGGGCAAAAGGCGATTTAACCATATCATGGATTATTTTTCAACTATAATAAGAAATATTGATACATATTATAGGACGGATTGATTTCAAAAATGTTATGCTAAGTGAAAGAAGGCAGACACAAATGGTTATACATGTATAGTTTTATTTTTGTGAAATGTCCAGAATAGGCAAATCTATAAGACATCAAGCGAGTTAGTGACTTCCTAGGGATGGAATTGATGGAAGAGGATGGGGAAGAGAAGAAAAGAAGAGCGAGCTCAGTGGGTGGAGGGTTTTTTGGGAGAGAGGATTAAAAAGTGCTTTGAAATCGATTGTGGCAATAATTGTACCATTTAATAAATATACTAAAAACCACTCAACTGTATATTAGATGAGTTTTATGGTATTGGAATTATATCTCAGGAAAGCTGTTATTTAAAAAAAGAAAAGAAAAAGAAAAACCCATTGTGTTTTGTGAAAAGTCTTTTCCTTTATTTCAATGGCTGGTAGGAGCCTTTATTTGGCATTCAGATCTCTTCCTGTGTGCGGTTAGCTGTGTTCACCAAACCTTCCTTGGATTAAAGATTTTATGTCTGATTCAGATCTGCTTTCTTATTTTATGAGTTTAATTATTATGACTAATCTTCTCTCCAATTTTTTTTTCTCCTCCCAGGATAAAATGCCTTGAAGGGAATGTAAATATTTTAAGTGTTGTTACAATATTTATATCAGCAGAAACAAAGAACCAAGGGTGACACTTTTCCCTAATGGATGCTGGCACAGGCTCTGAGGTCAGACAAATTAAGGATTCCACTCCTGCTTATTCGTTGTAAAATCTTGCCCAAGTTCTCCTGAGTCTCCGTTTCCGTAGCTGTGAAATGGGACTAACAGGACCTTTTTCCTGCAGGGGCTGTCTCGAGTATCCCATGAGATGACGTATTATAAGCCCTTCGCAAAGGTGCTGAGACATGCCAGATGTTCAAAAAAGGAGGATATTAACAATAATAATTCTAATAATAATAAAGAAAAGAATTTTATTTATTTAAGATAATCTTTATTTAACTAAAGTGCACGAGTAGAAAACAAAGTTAACAGCTTCCTCAAGCCATTTTAATGTTAATTAGGGAGTTTTCACATAGGTCTTTAAATATATGAATATTTATAGAGAGTTCCATGTGAAGATGTATTTTTTTTTTCCTTCAAAAGAAAAGCCAGATATAAACATGTTGGGAACCATTGTTGCTTTCTGAGAATGGGCAAAATTATTCTCTTGAGGTATTATTTTCAAAATAAAGGATTTTACTTGTCGTAGGCCATTTTTTTCCTGCCTTTTCATCACAATTGCAATCAGCACACTACCTGCTTTCAGCAGCGACACAAACAGCTGGATCTCCCATGTAGATGAGGGATTACTCTGCAGTATTTATAGCAACACCCATTTCACCAAGTGCAGCCCCCCAAGAAGGAGCAAACAAACAACTGACTTTTCTTGTAACAGGTAACTGTTTTCCTTTGTATTGCATTTCCCTTCCTATTGCTTCCACCAGCTTCAGATTCTGAAGCTCATTTCACCACTCAGGGGACGCTTAAAAGCGGCCAAACCAATGCAGCCAATAGAAATTTAATTTTAAAAATATAAAGCTTTGCCTTAAAAATCCTGCAGAAGCATTAAGCAAAATACTGGGGGATTAAAAACAAGCACATAGACACGGCAAAGATCTTGAAAATCCGAACAAGGACTATGTTTGAAGTCAGACATGCATAAATATGTGTCTTTTTTCAGTGATATTAATGAAATAGTTAATTCTGTTGTCATGGCAACAAAGAACAGCTGTGATAAAAAGCTAAAGGTCTACACATAATGCCCAATACAAGGTCTCTAATTCTAAAGCTGATTTTCTTAGCTACAATAGAAGTGATGTGTTTTCAATATCATCCTAAGCTTTCACATCAAATCCTTCTAGTTAATCCAATAAATAGACCAGTAGCATAAAAAGAAATATATGTTAGCACATTATAAACCTTATAAAAGAAGTTTACCTATGTCCAATCTTAAGAGGGGATCTGGAAAGTAAACACAGGCTTCTTCAAAATAAAAACCTATTCTGAGCGAAGCCTTAAAAAATAGAACTTGTTCAAATAGGATATCAGGGTAATTATCAAATCCATTATCTTCTATCCAGTCAGTGGGAATGTATTATGTTTGCGATAACAACGTCACCACTGCCGACATCGGCCACACAGCAAAAATAATTCAATTTAAAAATTCACTGGAACATAATAATGTAAGCAGTGGAGTTGTTCTATAGGCCTACTAATATTGTTGGTGCAAAAGTGAGTTCACTACACTCTGTTGAGTATACCACACCAGTCATGCATGCCGGGTCGGAGATGAATTTCAGACTCGGATAGAATATTTCCGCTTCCTTGAGAAACCTGTTCTCTCTACTTTCTCCTTGTTCTTGGGAGGTGACGTAGATTTTTTTTTGAATAATTTTATTGAATCATAATTATGTACATTGGTGCAATCACAGGGCACGATTCATATACATTCAGAAATATTTTGATTGTACTGTTACAGATATCCTTCATGGCATTTCCTTGATCACTATATAAAGACATTAATACT
>CAUYON010152845.1:0-22683 GCA_963573935.1 Arctocebus calabarensis | reverse complement strand
GCTACTAGGGAGGCTGAGGCAAGAGAATCGCTTAAGCCCAAGAGCTGGAGGTTGCTGTGAGCAGTGTGACGCCACGGCACTCTACCCAGGGCGATAAAGTGAGACTCTGTCTCTACAAAAAAAAAAAAAAAAAAAGGAACAGTATTCCTGGGCTGCCCCCAGGGACTAGGAAGTGTTGTAAATGCCTCTGAGGAAGGAAGAAGGTGGAATGTCAGCACCTGAGAGCCCCTGACTCATGATCCAAAGCTGTCCGTGCTGCTCCGGCAAAGATGAGTGCAGAGAGGAGTCCCTAGCATAGGAGAGTGCTCCAGCCCAGAGCAGAAGTGGCATCGAAGCCCAGAAGAAATATGGAAACAGGAACTTCCCCTCCTCCAGCCACCCGATGCTGAGGATGTAGCTGCCTCTGCTCCCAAGTTTGAGCTTTTGGCACAGGTGTGCTGTGGGGTAGCCAGTTCCATGCTTGTAGGAGGAGGAGGGGTACTCTGCACACTGTGCCCAGGTTCTGTTCAGAGGGCATAGTTCATTTACCTCCCTATGCAGACAGGCACTGTTTCTGCAGCTGTCCCAACCTGAGAATCTCATCCCTTTGACGTAAGTTTCCCCCACTCAGGACTGAAGAGGGACCTTTTCCCATTTTCTTGGCCCACTAGACTCAGGTCCAGACCCCCATCTCTAGGTCTAAACAGGCCCTTTACAGGCTGTATTCTCTGGACACAGGCTCATAAAAAAGCAGCCTGACTGGTATGTCACCTGGGCTGCCTCTCCCAAAACAGGGAACACACTGTACTGCCCCTCCCAGAGCAGAGAAGAGCTCACCTGGAGCAAAGACCAACTATGGCGGGGGGGTGGGGATTTATTTATTTGTTTGTTTGTTTGTTTATTTATTTATTTATTTAACTATGGCAGTTATAAAATTAACTTCTGCCCATAGGCCCCTGGCACCGAACAGTTGTCACATTTTTCAAAAGCACTATATAAACCTCTAGACAGAAAGCCCAAATGGACCACCCACTCAGGTCCCCTCTGCAGCCAAAGCTTCCAATCCTCTCTTTGGCTTATCTATCAATAAAATCTGTCCTTTTGCTTATTAGGTGGTCCATGGTTCATTCTTCGAATCTCTAGGACCAAGGACTTGGCAGAGAGAAATTACGGCTACACTCCAGATCTCTGTGTTACTGGATCCATAGCCAATGCTTCCTAACACCCAAACTGCAGCAGTCTTGGGGAACTGGCAGGACCCAGGGGAACTGTGGGGCTCCTGGAGCTCAGCCATTCAGGCCAAGTTGCTTCCAGCTAAGAGCAGCATACAGCATGCTAGTGAGACTCCTAAGACACAGGGACCAGAGTACCCACTTCCCACCATACAAGGCATTCTCTCTCTCTTCCTTCTCCCTTCCCTTGCTTACTAATGCCATTTCTACTTGGCAATGATGAGGGTTCCATAGGGGACAATTAGGCCAGAGCACTTGGGAGCAATTGCCCTGTCTCTGACAGAGCACCTAGGACACCAGGCTTCCACAGAGCTTGGTGATCAAAGCCATCACTCTAAAAAGCTGCAGCAAGCACTTTTGTAGGCCCCAAGGACAAAACTACCACTACCACTACCACTGAGGGTGAGTGGGATGGCAATACTCTCCCTGAGCTGCCTATCTCTTCTTGCTTCCTCCTTGGAAGCAAGTCCCTGGCACAATTACATCTCCCCTGCTCAACCATTTCAACCATAGGCCACACCTAGTCTGGTAGCCCTGCACGCAGCAAGATGAACTGCCTCCAGCACACTTCCTGCAGTGGGTCCGGATAGGAGCTGGGAATCTGGGCTGCTTTGTGCCCCCAAATGGCAAAGACCACTATTGTCAAGAGAGGGAGGTGTAAATAGCTTCAGTGGCCCATAGCTGCCTATCTCTTCTAATCTCATCAAGAGGGGCACATCCCTCCTGTCTTTGGCCCATAGTACATCCATTCTTCTCCTGCTTGAGTGACAGAATCAGGTGTACCTGCCCAAATAGATCTGCCCTGCCTAGGAAGGGTTAGCATGTTCCTCCCAGAAAATAGGAATGCTGCCAATTGCTGCCCTGACCCTTTAAATCCTCATCCGCCATAAGCCACATGAGGAATTCCTTTCTTGATTTCACCCCACCTGCATCCAGATGGAAATAAAGACCACATTATTTCTATAGAAAACGTTCCATTTGGGCAGTGCCTGTGGCTCAAAGGAGTAGGGCACCAGCGCCATATGCCAGAGGTGGCAGGTTCAACCCAGTCTCAGCCAAAAACCAAAAAAAAAAAAAAAGAAAAGAAAACATTCCATTTTCCTTTGTTTCATGCCTTGGAATAATCTTTCATCCTTGGGTCCAGAACCTTTCACTGAGCATTCTTCCAAAGCAGGAGATTCCCCACTCCCCTGACTATCACAGCCACAGCCTAAACTCAGGGAGGCAAGTTTAATAGCCGAGTGCTGGTCTGGTCCCCTCAAGACTCAAGCATGCCATCCTGGGGCCTGGGAACTGGAAATTACCTAACCTAGCCCACCTCTGCTGGCACCTGAACATGCTCCTCTCCCAGGAGTCTGAGGTCCAATCAATCCAAACTGCCAGAAACACCACAGTGGGTTCCTACCTGCCCAAGTTAAAAAGCAGTGTACCTCTCCCTCTCTGCACTGAGCAGCAGTTCCAGGTTGATACAGGATTTGCCCATTTATGGCTGGACAGGAACCCCCATTTTCTAGACCTGAGCAAACAGATTTATTTTTTTCTTCAAACCATGCTCTCTGGAAATAAGCAGGCCAGGAGAAAAGCAGCTTGGCCAGTATTTCATATGGGCAGGCCAATTCTGAATAGGAAAGCATATACTGTGCGGCTTTGCCCAGACCAAAGCTGGAGGGATTGCATTCATTTGTTAATAATCCATTCCCTAATCAACATTAAAAGGATATTTTCTATCTTCCAGCTGCTGGCCAAGTGTGAATTTTACTCCTAAGACCCCCCTGTTTGCAAGTGATATGTGAACCTCTAAACAGAAGACACATGCAGGTTTCCCACTTAGGTCTCCCCACTCCTCTGCCTGAGGTTCTATTGCCCTTTATTCTTTCTATATTCCTTTCTCTGTCTAAAATTCTGTCATGTCACAGGTCCATGGGTTCATTCTTCAAATCTCCAAGACCAAGCCAGCACAGTGGCGCATAATCCCAGTGTAGTAACTGACCTGGCAAGAAGACCCCTAAGGCCCCTAGCTATTTCAGCCTAAGTCCCTGTCCATCTCAAACCCCCCTTTTTAGTTTAATTCTGAGAACAGGTTTCTGACATGGAAGTTCTCCGAGTTCCCTGACTCCCTAGCAATGGTAGCAATGTCTAAACACAATGATGAGAAACTTACCTCAACCCGCCAGCCAGCTAAACAATGGTTAAGAACTTACTCAAGCAGAGTTTCCCAAGCTACTGGGCTTTCCAAGTTGTCCCCATGGTTACTGAGTTACCCTACACACAGCTGCCACACAGCTATTCCCTGAGCCAATTACCTGACTGTAACCCTGCCCTGTAACCAACCACGTTTAGCTTTTGTATATGATTGCTTTGCCACATCAGCATAAAAGGCTGCCTGCATTTCTCTTGGGGGCTGTTTGCCCTTTGGGCAGCGGTCCACCTGTGCAGATGTAATAAATGACAACCTGATTTGGGCAAACAGCAGTTTGCCCAAAGGGCAGTGGTCTGCCTGTGCAGGTGTAAATAAATCATCACCATATGATTTGAGCCTAAAGTGGGGTTCATGTATTTTTATGGGTGGCATGAGTTACAAGATTTGGAGTCCCCAGCGAGATCTGCCACCCCAGCAAGATTTGCCACCCCTCAACCCACACCTACACCCACAACGGCCAACAGCTTCATGGGAAGGCTTCAGAGAGACATTCCTCCGCCCCAGAGCCCTCGGACATGTGGAATCTGGGCATAGGTCCCAAAAACCTTCCAAATTGGTGATTAATCAGTACCACCTGTCTGTTCTCCAGAGATTTGGGAGAAGAACCATCAGCCCTGTTAAGTCTTTTTCCGGCTCTATACTTCCATCTGAGGATTGCAGTTGGCTGGTGTTTGGGGAATGAGGGAAGGTCAGACATGACATTAACTTTCCGCCCCCGCCCCCCCCCCCAGGGCCTGCACAGGATACTGTAGTGGGTCACTAGTCTGGACCCATGGGGTTTGTGGGTCATTTTGGTCTGGACTTGCAGGGGCAGGTCATCTGATTGGTTTGTCTAGACTCACAAGGTGGGTGAGTCTTTGGGCTGTCTTTGGTTTTGTTTGTCTGTCTTAAGTGTGAGTCTTTGGGCTGTCTTTGGTTTTATTTGTCTGTCTCTGACTTAAACTTGGTTTCGGACTCATGGGGTGTGTGAATCTTTGGTCTGTTTTTGGTTTGGTTCTGTCTGTCTCTGACTTAAGCCCTGTCCCGGACGCATGGGAAGTGTGAGTTCCTGGACTGTCCTTAGTTTGATTTGGTCTATCTCAGTCCAGTCTGGTTTTCTCTTTGAACTCACAAAGCGTGTGTCTACAGACCCTTTCTATGCCAGTGATTTGTCTAAACTGTCTGCCTTTACTTGTCCCTTCTCTGGTTTGTCAAGTTTTCCCTCTTTAGACTCACAGGGAAGTGAGTCTCTGGTCTGTTTTTAGCCTGGTTTTGTCTGGTAGTCTTTGGTCAGTCTTAAGTTTTCCTTTAGGACTCACAGAGAGTGGGTCTTCCTTTTGTCTAACTGGTTTGTGTGAGTTGTTTGTCAAATTTGTGTTTGCTGTTTCCAACAGTTCATCAAAATTCCTTTCAAAGATTGGTTAATTCCAAGTTTAAATGTAACCCTCTCTTTCTGGCAATTAAAGAGTTATTAAGACAAGGTGCGGGCATCCAGCAAAAGACCCAAGAATAATTATTCACTTACAACTAAAGGGAAAGAAACTAGTCCTCTTTACCTTTTAAAATAGCAGCCGCTTGGCATTACTCTGGTTGACACACATTCTGCTGATCCTCAGGCAGCCTCCAGGAGGGGGACAGGCTGTGGCCCCTCTGAGGGAAGGCACCCTGTGGAAACATCCCAGGGTCCCCAGAACCTGGAGCCCTCAGGAGACTGGCTGACGATCACTCCTAAATTTACCTATAAGTCCACCTCCGGAGGTAAACTACTTTAGTATCTAATTTTGGCTAGTGTCTGCATATTTGTTATAAGTCATTTAGAAAAATATGTACCTATTTGTTGAATTCAATTGTTGTAATTTGTGTAAAGCCTCCTGGGGAAGGCAAAAGACAAGAACCTTAGACAGGAACCTCAGGTTGCTGGGCTATCAGCCTGTCAAAAACTTTCAGAGAACCCCCAGGGTATTAGATCACCCACAGGCCTGTTAAAAACTATATGAAAAAGTATTCTGGTCCTGGTTTTAAGAATATGAAAGTGCACATTGTTCATGTCAGGCCCGAGTCTGCCATGTCATTTTGTCATTTGTTCAATATTTGTTGAAAGATTGCTCTCAGCCTAAAACAGTCTTGTATTAAACTGAGAAGGAAAAAACGTGTAAAAGAGTTAAATATTCCCTAGAACTAAGAATTCTATGCCTTGAAACACCTGAGTTCTAGTTCTTGTCAGCAGTTAGAGGTTTCCTCCTCTATATTGTTAGTATAAATATCTGTCTGTTTTAATTCACTGTTTCCCTGCAACATTCTAGTTCCCTAATGGGAGTGCTCCCCAGCACCCTGACATGGAAAGGAGGGCCTCGACAGGGTGAGCCCTCTGTGACAAAAGTTAAAAAGGTCTAAAACATTTGTAAAATATCTGTGCAGGTTAAGTAAAACTTATGAAGAAGTTTACATGTGATCCAGTGAACTATGTATTCCCTTTAAAATCTCTTAACTTGTAATCTTGTTTGGACAAATGTTTTAAGCCTTAATATTTGACAAAACGTGGCAGCTGCAGCACAGTGGTTGCGGCATTGGCCACCTGCACCAAGACTGGCAGATTCAAACTCAGCCTTGAACCACTGAAAACCTGAAGAAAACAAGTTAAACTTATTTGATTTGTTAAAAATACATAGGAAACACTGTCAAATATGAAAGGAGTTAATTTTGTATGAATTATGGTTATATGTAATCCATCTAAAAAGGAAAAGGAACTATTAAGAGAAACTGAATTCCTAATGTCTTTGGAAATTGAGTACCTTTAGACTAACAACAGACTTTTAGAACTTTTGTTGGAAAAAGCTCATATGCTGGTTTTTTTTTTAAGACAGAGCCTCAAGCTGTCACCCTGGATAGAGTGCGGTGAAATCACAGCTCACAGCAATCTCCAACTCCTGGGCTCAAGCAAGTCTCCTGCCTGCGCCTCCCAAGTAGCTGGGACTATAGGCACCCACCACAATGCCCGGCCATTTTTTTTTTGGTTGCAGCCATCATTGTTGTTTGGCGGGCCCGGGCTGGATTTGAACCCGCCAGCTCAGGTGTACGTGGCTGGCGCCTTAGCCGCTTGAGCCACAGGCACAGAGCCTTTGTTGCTTTTTTTTTTTTTTTTTTTTTAAACAGAGTCCTTCTCTGTTGCCCTGGGTAGAGTGCCAGCAACCTCAAACGCCCAACTCAAGCAATCCTCTTGCCTCAGCCCGCCAAGTAGTTGAGACTACTGGCATCCACCATAACCAACATCTAATTTTTTTCTTCTATTTTTAGTAGTGACAAGGTCTTGTTCTTGCTCAGGCTAGTCTCTAACTCCTGAGCTCAATCTATCCACCTGCCTCAGTCTCCCAGAGTGTTAGGATTACAGGTGTGAGCCACTACATTTGGCTTGTATAGTAGTTTTGATGGTGGACACATGATGTGCATTTGTTAAAACCTATAGAACGGTACAACACAAACAGCATAACCTAACGTAAACTATGGACACTAGTTGGTAATATATAGGTTGAGTATCCTTTATCTGAAATGCCAGGGAGCAGAAGTGTTTTATGACAAAATTTTTTCAGGTTTTGGAATAGTTACAGAATATGTACACCTCGTGCAGCCCTAACCCAAATATCCAAAATTTGAAATGCTCCAATAAGCATTTTTTGGCTGGGGTCGGGTTTGAACCCGCCACCTCCGGTATACGGGGCTGGCGCCTTACTCTTTTGAGCCACACACAGGTGCTGCCCTGGATTCTGGAGCATTTTAAATTTCCAGATTAGAGATGCTCAATTTGTATCAACATTGGTTCATCAGTGTTAACAAATGTATTACCCTAATGAAACATGTTAGTAATAAGGGAAACTAGAGGTGGGGCAAGGGTCAGAGGCAGTATGAGAACTCTGTACTTTCTGTGCAATTTTGCTGTAAACCTAACTATTCTAAAAAATAAAGTCTGTTAAATATAAGACAAAGGCTACATGAAGACTTTTTCGGACATATGAAAGATAGAAGCAGGGCAGCACCTGTTGCTCAAAGGAGTAGGGCACAGGCCCCATATGCCAGAGGTGGTGGGTTCAAACCCAGCCCCGGCCAAAAACTGCAAAAAAAAAAAAGATAAAAGCATTCACCGAAGAAGGTATACCACATGAAATGTTAAAGGAAGTCCAGGAAGAAGAGAAAAACACCAAGTGGAAAGAAGGACCCACACACAAGTGCAAAGAGTACTAAAAATGGTAAATTTAAGATGCTTTTATTAAGCTTCCTTAAAACCAAAACTTTTAAGAACAATAAAATGTGGGTTGTATAATATATGTAGAAGTAAAATATGTGATAATAATAGCACACAGGCCAGCAGGGAAGAAATGAACATACACTTTGGTAAAGTTATCATAAATGAGGTAGATGGGTTGTCATTTGAAGGAGGTTGTGACGGGTTAAGTATGTATGCTATAAACCCCAAAATAACCACTAAAGTAACACAGAGTTCTTGGTAGGTAATAAGCCTATAAGATAAGGCTCAATTAATACAAAAGAAGGCAAAAACAAAAAGAGAAAAGGGAATAAAGAAGAGGTGGGACAAATACAAAGCAAACGGTAAAATGGTAGATGTTGCCATAATGCTTTGAAAAAATACATTAAATACAGCCTAACACAACCAAAAGGCACAGATTGTCAGACTAGATTAAAAAACAAGACCCAACCATATGCTAGCCACAAGAAACCTACTTTAAATACAAAAATACAAACAAGTTTAAGAAGTAGTAAAATGGCAAAAAAAGATATATCTGCTAATAGTAAACCAAAGAAAGCTGGAGTGGTTATCTAATACCAGACATATTATGCTTCACAGCAATACTTTACCATAGTTGAAGAAAACCATTTCAACATGACAAAGCACTAAATTTATCAAGTGGACACAGCAATTCTAAACATTAATGTACCTAATAACAGAAATTCAGGATAAATCTAGTGAAAATTGATAGAACTACAAAGAAAAATAGACAAATTCATAATTCACAGCTGTGTACATTAATGCAATCATGGGGTACAATGTACTCGTTTTACATACCATTTGAAATACTACCATCAAACTGGTTAACATATCCTTCACCGCATTTTCTTAGTTATTGCGTTAAGACATTTATATTCTACACTTATAGATTTAACTTGTACCCTTGTAAAATGCATTGTAGGAGTGGTCCCACCAATTACCCTCCCTCCACCAAACCTCCTCCCTCCCCTCCCTTCCCTCTCCTCTTTCTCCTTCTTCTTGGGCTATAGTTGGGATATAGCTTTCCTATGAAAGTGTGGGTGTTTACAAATTGGTTTCATAGTAGGGCTGAGTACATTGGATACTTTTTCTTCCATTCTTGACATATTTTACTAAGAAGAATATGCTCCAATTCCATCCATGTAAACATGAAAGAGGTAAGGTCTCCATTTTTTTTAAGGTTGTATAATATTTCATGGTGTACATATATCACAATTTATTGATCCATTCATTCACTTGGGCTTCTTACATGACTTAGCAATTATGAATTGGGCTGCAATAAACATTCTGGTGCAAATATCTTCGTTATAAAGTGATTTTTGGTCTTCTGGATATATACAAAGTACAGGAATTAAAGGATTGAATGGCAGGTCTATTTTTAGATCCCTAAGTGATCTCCAAACATCTTTCCAAAAGGAACATAGTAGTTTGTATTCCCACTAGCAGTGCAGAAATGTTCCCTTTTCTCCACATCCACGCCAACATCACTGGTTTTGAGATTTTGTGATGTGGGCTAATCTTACTGGAGTTAAAAGATATCTCAAAGTAGTTTTGATTTGCATTTCTCTGATGATTAAGGATGGTGAGCATTTTTTCATGTGTCTATAGCCATGCGCCTGTCTTCTTCAAAGAAGTTTCTCTTCAAGTCCCTTGCCCACCCTGAGACGGGATCACTTGTTCTTTTCTTGCTAATTCGTTTGCGTTCTCTGTGGATTCTGGTTATTAAACCTTTGTCAGAGATATAACCTGCAAATATCTTTTCCCATTCTAAGGGCTGTCTGCTTGCTTTACTTACTGTGTTTTTGGCTGTGCAGAAGCTTTTTAGTGTGATCAGATCCCAGTAGTGTATTTGTGGTGTTGCTTCAATTGCCAGGGGGGTCCTCCTCATAAAATATTCATGCAGGCCAATTTCTTCAAATGTTTTCCCTGCACTTTCTTCTACTACTTTTATAGTTTCATGTCTTAAGCTTAAATCTTTAATCTAGTGAGAGTCTATCTTAGTTAACGGTGAAAGGGTGTGGGTCCAGTTTCAGTCTTCTACAGGTCACCAGTCAGTTCACCCAACACCATTTGTTAAATAGGTCTCCAGTCTCCACTTAATGTTTTTAATTGGCTTGTCAAAGATCAAATAACAGTAAGTAGCTGGGTTCATCTCTTGGTTCTCTATTCTATTCTATACATCTGTCTCTCTGTTTTTATGCCAGTACCATGCTGGGGGTTTTTGTTTGTTTGTTTTTTAAGAGACAGAGTCTCACTTTATCACGCTCCAAAGAGTACTGTGGTGTCACTGCTCACAGCAACCTCCAATTCCTGGGCTTAGGCAATTCTCTTGCCTCAGCCAACCAAGTATCTGGGACTACAGGCGCCCACCACAACACCCAGCTATTTTTTGTTGCAATTTGGCCGGGGCCAGGTTTGAACCTGCCACCCTAGGTATACAGGAACAATGCCCTACTCACTGAGCCACGGGCACCAGCCCTACCATGTTGTTTTGATCACTATAGATTTATAGTATAGTCTGAGGTCTGGTAGCATGATTCCTCCTGATTTGTTTTTATTTTTGAGTAATATCTTGGCTATTTGAGGTTTTTTCTCATTCCATATAAAACGAAATTTTTTTTTGAGATCTTAAAGTATGACAGTGGTGCTTTAAAGGGACTGCATTAAAATTGTACATTGCCTGAGGCAGAGCCTGTGGCTCAGTGAGTAGAGTGTGGGCCCCATATACCAAGGGTGGCAGGTTTCAACCTGGCCCAGGCCAAACTGAAACAAAAATAGCAGGCCATTGTGGCAAGCTCCTGTAGTCCCAGGTACTCAGGAGACTGAGGCAAGAGAATCACCTAAGCCTAAGAGCTGGAGGTTGCTGTGAGCTGTGATGCTATGGCACTCTACAAAGGGTGACAAAATGAGACTCAGTCTCAAAAAAAAAAAATGATTAAGATAAGGCCAGGCACAGCTGGTCACACCTATAATCCTAGCACTCTAGGAGGCTAAGGAGGGTGGATTGCCTGAGCTCAGGAATTTAAGACCAGCCTGAGCAAGAGCAAGACCCAGTCTCCAAAAATAGCTGGGCATGTGGCAGGTGCCTACAGTCCCAGCTATGTTGGGGAGACTGAGGTAAGAGGATCACTTGAGCCCAACAGTTTGAGGTTGCTATAACCTGTGATACCACTGCACTCTACCAAGGGTGACAAAAGAACACTCTGTCTCAAAAAAAAAAAAAAAAAATTAAGATAGTAAATTTTGTGTTTTTCCACAATTTTTCTTTTTTTTTTTCCATAATTTTCTCAAAAGAATAATGAAGTCAGGCGGCACCTATGTCCAGACTGGTGGCCACATACACTGAGACCCAGCCAGGCCAGCTAAACAATGACAACTGCAACAAAAAAAAAGCCAGGCATTGTGGCAGGCGCCTGTAGCCCCAGCAACTTGGGAGGCTGAGGCAAGAGAATTGCTTAAGCCCAAGAGTTTGAGGTTGCTGTGAGCTGTGATGCCACTGCACTCTACTAAGGGAGAGAGACATAGTGAGACACTGTCTCAAAAAAAAAAAGGATAATAAAGTCGATAAAAAACCTAAATGTAAATGCTAAAACTGTAAAACTCTTAGAAGAAAACATAGGAGAAAGCCTTACAACATTGGATTTGACAATGGTTTCTTAGATATGACATCAAATACACAGGTAATGTTGTAACTGTGGCCACCCATAAGAAAAATATGGACTCCTCTTCAGGCTCAAATCAGGTGGTGATTTATTTACATCTGCTCAGACGGATCACTGCCCCAAAGAGCAGCCTGAGCAAGAGCAAGACCCAGTCTCTACAACATTTGGAGGTCCCACAGAGATTTGCCACCCCCCGGGACTCCCACCTATGCCCACTGCTGCCCAACAGGAGGCTGAGGCAAGAGAATCTCTTGAGGCCAAGAGTTTGAGGTTCCTGTTAGCTGTGACACCATGGCACTCTATCAAGGGTGACAAAAGTGAGACTCTGCCTCAAAAATATATATATATATATTAAAATGGTAAATTCCATGTTATATATATACATACACAAAAAACTTTTAAAAAGGGGTTTTCATTTTGTACATAATTATTTAATAGTTGTTATCCTATGTATCTTACACTTCACTTTTTAAAAAATATCTTTAATGCTTAAATGTTCTTTTACTTTAAGAAAGAGGTGAGAATATTGTCTTGTACACTTACATCAGCTAAAGTCTTACTTTTATCTTCCACCATACATACCTATGTGATTTAAACAATTAATCATACTGTAGTGAGTTGCTACAAAGACGTATCAGGAAACTAAGGAAAGAAAAGGTCTTCTCAAAATTTTTCTTCCTTGTAAATGAAGTGAAAATACACAGCCCAGTTTCAGGATTATGCACTCTGCAGCTCATGCACTTTTCTTCATGTATATTTTCCAGGAAAATGTGGCTAAAAAACACTAGTATTAATTTGTTTACATCAAACAGTGAAAGGTTTTTTGAATAACAACAAATGTAGTTTTTTGCTTTCTTGTTTTATGAGATAGAGTCTCACTTTGTTGCCCCTAAATAGAGTGCCATGAAGTCACAGCTCACAGCAACTTCAAACACATGGGCTCAAGCAATTTTCTTGCCTCAGCCTCCCAAGTAGTTGGGACTACAAGTGCCCACCACAACACCGGGCTTTTTTTTTTTTTTTTAGAGACAAGGTCAGGCTGGTCTCAATCCCATGAGGACTACAGGCGTGAGCCACCACGCCCAGACTATAAATGTAGTTCTACACACAGTTGTCAAATGAATTTTTATTCTGTGTCATTTACATTTTATGTCATGATAATTATCTGCTTATATAGACTAATCTGTCAAGGACTTTAGTCATAACAGTTCCAAAGAGTAGTAACTAGATGGAATTCTGATTATTTACAGAGATGGGTGCTAGTGGCATATTTTATGTGTTAAAATAAACATTGTTTCTGAAACCAAAAAAAAACAAACAAACGAAAAACTTAAAAAAATTAAAGAGTTTCAATAACACAGAGTGGCCATAAAGTTCGTGTGCAATTTAAAATAGACAACCATTATAGCAAACCATGCAAGAACAGTTAAGCAAAGAAAAGAATAAATAACTAGTTTTTATGCCTTCAGCCCATTTCTAAAACGAAATCTGTAACAAAATCTTTAAAGAGAATCCCTTCGCATTCTTCCAAGTAACTATCACAGAAAAAAATCTGTAGGGCTTTAGTATGCCCATTTCAGTTCCAGGCAGAGAAAAGGAAAAATAAATACATAAATAATAAATAAATAAAACCTATGGCTTAGTTTTAAGTATCTTGGGCCAATAAAACCCAGTAAAAAAAGAAATGCCATAATTAAGTTTGACTTGTAACCTGAGAAGTACCACAAGCTATCCTTTATATAAGGATGCTATTTGTGTTTTTATATAAAAACTACTCCACAAATATAAATTTATGAGTTCATGTGGAGGGATTAATGCAGGAGGTACTACTTAGTACCTTGCTAGTGCCAGGCCCTCGTGAGAGGTTGAACATGACATGGTCCCTGTCCTTGAATGCCATCCAGTAAACTCCAAAACAGTCTCATCAACTCCCTCCTTTGAAATACTCCTTCAGCTTTTGCCAGATACCAACTAGAGGTCTCCTCCTTGAAGAGCCTTTTTTCTTCATCACTCTAAAGCTTCCCTAGAGTATGTAACACTTTTCTTTCAATGTAACATTTTCTGCCTCTGTGCCTGTAGCTCAGCAGCTAGGGTGCCAGCCGCATACACTGGAGCTGGCAGGTTCAAATCCAGCCCAGGCCTGCCAAACAATGACAACTACAACCAAAAAGTAGCAGGGAGTTGTGGTGGGCTCCTGTAGTCCCAGCTACTCAGGAGGGCATGGCAAAAGAAATCACTTAGGCCCAAGAGTTTGACGTTGCTGTGAGCTGTGATGCCATGGTTTTCTACCCAGAGTGACAGATTGAGACTCTGTCTCAAAAAAAAAAAAAAAGTAACATTTTCCTTTCTGTATAACACTTTTCACAACCTCTACCTTTATTATTACATTACGTGATTACATGATTATGACTATTTTTTTTTCTTCCATGCACTTTTTTTTTTTGAGACAAAGTCTCACTCTGTCACCCTTTGTAGAGTGCTGTGGCATCACTGTGGCTCACAGCAACCTCAAACTCTTAGGCTCAAGCAATCCTCTTGCCTCAGCCTCCCAAGTAGCTAGGTCTATAGGTGACCACCACAACCACCTAGTTTTTCTATTTTTATTTATTATTATTTTTCTTTTCTTTTGGTTATAGTTCTCACTGATGTTTGGCAGGCCTGGGCTGGATTTGAACCTGGCAGCTCCAATGTATGTGGCTAGCACCCTAGCTGCTGAGCTACAGGAGCCAAGCCAGTTTTTCTATTTTTAGTAGTGACAGGGTCTCACTCTTGCTCAGGCTGGTCTCAAATTCCTCATCTCAAGCAATCCACCCGCCTTGGCCTCCCAGCATGCTAGGCTTACAGGTGTAAGCTCCCATGCCCAGCCTCCTGTGCACATCTAGAATGCAAACTCCGTAACTGAAAAAAATGTCTGCCTTCTTCCCATTGTATCCTCAATGTTTAACACAGCATATGATAGTAAAGGGACTACTAAAAAAAAAAAAAGAAAAAAGAAGGGGTATTCACCTCTACCTGAGTAACGTTGATGACCAGAACCACCACCATCAACACTGCCAGCAGACAGCAGAAAAGCTGCAGTTTGAAGAAACTGGTCCACATTGTCTAGCTGTGTCTTGATCAACCATGGCCGACACCATGCTATCTTCATTCCTTAAAACTCCATGTTTCTTCTTCTGAGCTGCAAATGAGCTTCCAGCTTAATTTGCTTGTATCTTGCTAGTGGCCTCACAGTTTCTTCACATAGAGGAGAGACTGTAGTTGGTTCAAGAAGCACATTTTTCTTCAAAGAACTCCTTCAGAAAGGGGAAATGAGAGAACATCACCAATGGCATCAGCTTAGGGTACAGTGAGAGGAAAAATGTGTTTCCTCTTTCTCAGCCTTATCTAAGTAAAAAATCCCTAGGAGAAAGCAAGGAGCCAGCGCACAGTAATGTCTATTCCATTTGTAGATGAGCTCCCCAAAGTTTCCTTTCCCAACGCCAGGCTTCTGATTAAACACAGTAATATTTCCCCTATTATCTATTTAGGTTTTAACATTTAAGACAGCAAAGAAGAATGTCTTTAAAGCTCAGAAATTACAAAAGTAACTTACATTTCTACAGAATTCTCAGTAAATACAATCACTTCTCTTGCTTTATAGTTTAAGTTAGTAATGTCACTATGTTAATTATATTTAAAGAACAGTAGGAGGAAACGCTATGTTTTTATGAAGAGCTTTGGGACACTGTGCCAATCATCCTGACATTCTGAAAACAAGAAGTGCCACTCCTCTGTATGGTAGGACATAGGATACACTCTTTGGGTTTCAAGCTCTCCTCACCACGTATGTGGTTCTGGTGCTCCTGCAGCTGAATAACAAGGCACAGGAGACAGATATCTGCCCTGATGATGTGAGGGAGGAAAGATAAGGAGTGGGTAAAAGGACCCCCAAATCATTCATCATACCTGCTAGAAGCAGAGAACTTCAGAGTCAACCACTCATAGCTCTTCTCTAATGCAACAAATTCAAAATGCTCTCTCCAAGAAGGGAATACTTTTATACCACTGGTGGGACTGCAAACTAATACAGCCTCAATGGAAAGAAGTATGGAGAATCCTCAAAGAGCTAAAAGTAAATCTTCCATTTGGTCCTGTAATCCCATCACTAGGCATCAACCCAGAAGAAATAAAATCACTTGCCAAAAAGACCTTTGCACTAGAATGCTTTTTGTTTCTTCGTTTTTTGTTTTTTTGAGACAGTCTCACTTTGTTGCCCTTGGTAGAGTGCTATGGCATCATAGCTCACAGCAACCTCAAACTCTTGGGCTCAAGCGATTCTCTTGCCTCAGCTCTTCAAGTAGTTAGGACTACAGGAATCTGCCACAACGCCCAGCTATTTTTTTTTTTTTTTTTTAGAGATGGGATCTCATTCTGGCTCAGACTGGTCTAGAACTCATGAGCTCAGGCGATCCACCTGCCTCGGCCTCCCAGAGTGCTAGGATTACAGGCGTAAGCCACCACGTCTGGCCCTCTACAATGTTTCTTGCAGCTCAATTCACAATCACCAAGGTGCAGATTCAACCCAAGTGCCCATCAACACATGAATGAATTAACAAACTGTGGTATATGTACACCATGGGATACTATTCAACCATAAAAAAGATGAGAGAATTTACTTTTTTTTTTGGAGATAATGTCTCACTATGTCGCCCTCGGTAGAGTGCCATGGCATCAGAGCTCACAGCAACCTCAAACTCTTGGGCTTCAGCAATTCTCTTGCCTCAGCTTCCCAGGCAGCTGGGACTACAAGACCCTGCCACAGCACCTAGCTATTTTTTTGTTGTAGTTGTCATTGTTGGTTTTAGCTGGCCCAGGCTGGATTCAAACCCGCCAGCCTCGGTGTATGTGGCTGGCGCCCTACCCACCAGCCTTAGTGTATGTGGCCAGCTCCCCACTCACTGAGCTACAGGCGCCACCTAGAATTTACATCTTTTTTTGTTTCTTTTTTTTTTTTTTTTTTTTTAGAGACAGAGTCTCACTTTATCATCCTGGGTAGAGGTCCGTGGCGTCACACAGTTCAGAGCAACCTCCAACTCCTGGACTTAGGCGATTCTCTTGCCTCAGCCTCCCAAGTAGCTGGGACTACAGGCGCCCGCCACAGTGCCCGGCTATTTTTCTGTTTTTGCAGTTTGGCCGAGGCTGGGTTTGAACCCGCCACCTTCGGTATATGGGGCCGGCGCCCTACTCGATGAGCCACAGGAGCCACCCTAGAATTTACATCTTTTGTAGTTACCTGGGTATAGCAGAAGAACATTCTTCTTAGTAAAGTTATCACAAAAATGGAAAAGCAAGTATTCAATGCATATAATACTACTATGAAACCAAAAGATAAGCAAATATATACTCACACTAGAGAAAAACACAATTAAAATCAAGGAGTAGGAGAGCAAAATAGGAGAGGAAAGGAGAAAAGAGGACTGAAAACCTCGCACCTAATGGGCACAATGTAAGGGTACACTGTGGGAAGCCACAGGGGACTCCCCCCGCTTTTTACTGGCAAGAGCCAGAACAGGGAGCTAGAAGTCCAGATGGCCAGAACTAGAGATAAACAGCACAGCAGTTCCATAGTAAACAACACAGCAGTTCCCAAGAAGTTAGAGAATGACCTTCGTCCCTGTGAGAGTATAAAAGCCTGACTGAGTTCATTATCCTGTGTGTATGTGTGGGTTTTTATCCCAGCGCCCCCTCCTCAGAACCTCGCTAGTGGACGGCGGGTCCGTCAAACTGGCGACCATGAAGGGACCCAAGGCACGGGGGAACACGCGAGGGACCACCGCGAAGACTGGCCGGCCAGTGGGAGAAGCATCCTAAGCTCAGTGAGTGCGGTGGGATATTTAAAATTTAAAGATGGGGGCGGGATCTAGCCGCAACCTCTCTATTCATCTGTTAAAGCAAATGCTTCGTCAACGAGGCACTAAAGTTAATCAAGATCAGATAGCTAAGTTTTCACATTTTGTAGAACATGTGTGTCCATGGTTCTCAGAAGAAGGAACTGTAAATTTGGATACCTGGTTGATCCTGCCAGTAGTATACGCTTGTCTCAAAGATTAAACCATGCATGCCTAATTACACATGGCTGGTCCAAAGGTAGTGAGTTATCTTACTTGATTATTCACAGTCAGTTACATATTGAACTCCTTGTTCTACTCTTTCCCCCTAAAATAAGAATTCCCTCGATTTGAACAGATTGCATTCAGAAATAACAGTTAGCGACTCAACATTTATCCTTTGATCCTGCAAAAGCAGCTAGTGAGTTATTTGACCAGTTTAAACATTGTTTCCTCTCCACTTGATACTATTTGGCATGTACTCATGGGACTAGCTGTAGCTGTCATTGTTTTGATTATAGTACTGGCCATGCTGCCCTACACAGTACACTCCCTGTGCTTCTTGCTAAGATTAAGTGCTCAAGAGATATTAAGATTAAGGTTGCAGGCTTGGCGCCTGTGGCTCAACGGGCCAAATACACCTGAGCTTGGCGGGTTCGAATCCAGCCCGACCCCGCCAATCAACAATGAGGGCTGCAACAAAAAAAAAAAAAAAAAAAATGGCCAGGTGTTGTTGTGGGAGCCTATAGTCCCAGCTACTTGGGAGGCGGAGGCAGGAGACTTGCTTGAGCCCAGGAATTGGAGGTTGCTGTGAGCTGTGATCACTCTACCCAGGGTGACAGCTTGAGGCTCTGTCTCAAAAAAAAAAGATTAAAGTTGCAGGATAGAGTGGAGCCTCCCTCTCACACTGTCTAATGCTAAGTGGCAGCCAATGACGGGTAAGATCCTCCCAACAGTCTAAGCAAACTAAGACTGGACCCTCTTGATAAACTTCAGGTATCCAATGATGGGTAAGCTAGACATGTTGGCAGGAGGACAACCTAAGACAGGCGCACTTAAGCCTCTCTTAAAATAAATAAGGGAGGGGGATATGTGGGAAGCCGCGGGGGACTCCCCCTACTTTTTACTGGCAAGAGACAGAACAGGGAGCTAGAAGTCCAGATGGCCAGAACTAGAGATAAATAGCACAGCAGTTCCAAAGTAAACAACACAGTTTAAGCAACCCAAGAAGTAAGAGAATGACCTTCTTCCCTGGAGAGTATAAAAGTCTGGAAGAAAAATAAAGTGCTGTCAAAATAAAATGAAGTCTCAGCCTGATTGAGTCCATTATCCTGTGTGTGTGTGTTTTCATCCCAGCGCCCCCTCCTCAGCACCTCGCTAGTGGACGGTGGGTCCGTCAGTACACAGCACACCCTCTAGGTGAAGGGCTCAACTACAACTTGAACCTTACCTAACAAATGCAAACGATGTAACCTAATCATTTGGATCCTCATATTAATCTGAAATTTCAAAAATGCTCTCTCCAGCTGCTATTTTGATATAAGTCAATAAAGAAGGTCCTAACATTTTGTTCTCAGAGAGGCTTTCTGCAGAGGGCAGGATATAGAGGTAAAGGTAGAAAGGGCAAGCAATAAAGGTACAGCGTATCTCAGATTAGGTCAGCTGCATCCACACTCCCCTCAGCTTTGAGCTGGACTTGGCAAGCCCCCATTCTCTGTCTCCTCTGCTTAAGCCGTCTTGAACCATTCCCAAACCACAATGACCATAGGAACCCTTCCCCAACCCAGCTTCACAAAGGAGAAAAGGCTAAGCTATTCCAACACCCTTTATATCGTCAGAATTCCCACAGCACTTAACCATTTTCACTTCTCAGCTGATCTCTATGTTATGTGATTTTATTTCTTGGTATACTAGGCTATCCCAATTATGACTATACTTTTAAAAAACAGAAACTATGTTACCAGAGAAAAAGTAATTTAATGATAGCATATCATATTTTTCTAATTTACTCAGAGTATTTAGTTCTTTATATGGGTATACCTTAATTCAACAACCCATGTAACAAATGATTGGAGGAGGCTTACGCTGTACCCTATACACACTGGGCTAAGTGCCAGAAATTCCCCTTGAAAAGCTTACACTGGTATCAGAAAAGATGTCATTCCTCTTTCAAAAAGGAATATATCTATTCCTCCTAGCTATCCCCACAGGAATGCTAGGTATTGTGAAAAACTGTACTTAACCACCCCATGACCCCTCAACACCACCTCTCTGCAATACCCAGGCACTTACTCACGTACCCCAAAGTGCCTGAAAATTCTGGGAACTAAATGGCTGTAAAATAGAGAGTATCTCTTTCACTACAGCCCCAGGAGGGAGAAGACTAAATATGGAGCTCCATTAGCTGCCCTCAGAGATGTGGTGTATAGGTTGCATGGATATCAGCCATTTAAAGGAGGTCAGTGTGGTTCAGAGCTGGTCAGCAGCAGCTCAGCAGCAGTCAGTGGTGCAGAAGGGCAGCAGACTCCAAAGCTAAAGAACTATAAGGCTATGCAGGCAGCAACGCAAGTAAACCCCCACAGCTAAAGACTTCTACTGGCAGTAGTTATGGAGGGCAGGAAAAGACCTGACTCTGTGCTGTCAGAAAGCAGAGCACTGATATTTGAGAGACACATTTGTACTCCTAAGTAGACATTGCCAAAGGCATACCATATAGACCTCTCTTTGAAAGATACATGCTCAAATAGTTGTGTCACTTTGGTCAGTTTAGTTTTCTCCTCTATGTATATATCCTAATTTTTCACCAGGAAATAAAAATCACAGATTGGGCAGTGCCTGTGGTTCAAAGAGTAGGGCGCCAGCCCCATACACCGGAGGTGGTGGGTTCAAACCCGGCCCTGGCCAAAACTGCAAAAAAAATAAAAAATAAAAATAAATAAATATCACAGATATAAAAAATAAAGCTGATTTCTAAAAGTAAAAATTAAAGATGAGACATAAGGAGAAACAAGGTGTTAAATCATATCTGGAGAAACAATTCTATTTAAAATGAAAGATTTCTAAATGAAAGAAGAGACGTGTAATAGACTTATGGTATTTTCCTATAAATATAAAACCTAAACATTATAACAAGACAGCTGGCTGGGCGCCTGTGGCTCAGCGGGCTAAGGCGCCAGCCACGTACACCTGAGCTGGCGGGTTCGAATCCAGCCTGCCCTGTCAAACAACGACAGCTGCAACCAAAAAATGGCTGGGCGTTGTGGCGGGCGCCTGTAGTCCCAGCTACTTGGGAGGCAGAGGCAAGAGACTAGCTTGAGCCCAGGAATAGGAGGTTGCTGTGAGCTGTGATGCCACAGCACTCTATCCAGGGTGACAGCTTGAGGCTCTGTCTCAAAAAAAAAAGAAGACAGCAATTTGCAAAGGGAGCAGGAAAATACCACTTGGTATCTCAAATAGCCTTAGAACCAAGCTAAAAACAGTAGCACCAGATGGAAATGACTCTAGAAAAAAGTTTCTCAGTCAGGCATGGTGGCTCACACCTGTAATCCCAGCACTCTGGGAGGTCAAGGCGGGTGAATCACTTGAGTTCACAAGTTCGAGACCAGCCTGAGTAAGAGCGAGACCCCATTTCTTAAAAACAAACAAACAAACAAACAAAAAACCCAACCAGGCATTGTGACAGGCGCTTGTAGTCCCAGCTACTCTGGAGGCTGAGGCAAGAGAATGGCTTGAGCCCAGGAGTTTGAGGTTGCTGTGAGCTATGAAACCATAGCACTCTATCAGGGGCAAGAAAGTGAGACTCTGTCTAAAAAATAAAAAATAAATAAATAAATAAAAACGTTTCTCAGATCAACCAAAAACCATATACATAAATTCAATGTAATTTACCTTCTTTGGAAATTTCCCAAGAAAAGACGCTTACTAGTGAAAGAGCAAGAGAAACTCCATTTTGTAACAAACTGCCGCCCACTTTCGGTCTATTAAGGCCAAGCAGGGAGCTCACCCTGCCCACAAGATAGCAGCCCGAGCCGAAAAACAACTGTCTGATACAAGCCCAACTAATAGGTATAAAAAGTATCTCAAGTAGCCAATCATACTCGCCACAGCCTGGAAATCCCCTACCCCACTAGTAACTGCAATAAACCCCCCAGCAACCCAGGGGTCGGGGTCCTCAGCACACTCCCGCTGCAATGGGTAAACTGAGGGCCCAGGCTCGAGCTTGAATAAAGGCTCTTCGCTTTTGTATGAAGTTTGTCTCCCTGGTGGTCTTTGGGGATTACGTGATCTAGGCACAACAACTAGAACTAAGAAAGTAAAGACAACTAACTTTCCTTCCAGTATGAAATCCTGAACTCAGGCAATAGTGGCCCTTACTCTTTTCTTGCCACATTTGAAGCACACATTTCATTTTATGCCATTTTTTCCCACTGCAACAGAAATATGCACATGATATAATAGTTAAAGATATTGAAAATGAAGCAAAAAAAATTAGAAATTAAGAGAACGATTTTATAGGCACAGAATTATACATTTAAGTACAATATAATGGGAAGAGTAGGGATAGGTATATTTCCTTTTCCTACCAAAAAAAAAAAATATGGCTATTTAAATACATTAACTCCAACCTGGAAAATTATTCTTAGACTTCAGTTGAAAGTCAAAACTTTATAAACCTGGGACAGGCATGGTGGCTCACATTTGTAATCCTAGTATTCTGGGAGACCGAGGCTCACAAGTTCGAGACCAGCCTGAGCCAAAGCGAGACCTCATCTCTAAAAAAATAGCCAAGCATTGTAGCACAAGTCTGTAGTCCCAGCTGCTTGAGAGGCTGAAGCAAGAGACTCCCTTGAGACCAAGAGTTTGAGATTGCTGTGAGCTAAGAAGCCACAGCACTCTACCAACAGTGACAAAGTGAGACTCTATCTCCAAAAAAATAAAAAACTTTAGGGTAGTGCCTGTTGCTCAGTGAGTAGGGCATCGGCTCCATATACTGAGGGTGGTGGGTTCAAACCTGGCCCCAGCCAAACTGCAACAAAAAAATAGCCGGGCCTTGGGGTGGGTGCCTGTAGTCCCAGCTATTCGGGAGACTGAGGCAACAGAATCGCCTAAGCCCAAGAGCTGGAGATTGCTGTGTGCTGTGATGCCACGGCACTCTACCAAGGGCAACAGAATGAGACTCTGTCTCTAAAAAAATTAAAAAATAATAAAAAAATAAAAAACTTTATAAACCACAATATAACTGGAAAAAAACGCTGGGTGCAGTGGTGCATGCAAGTAGTCCCAGCTACTCCAGAGACTGAGGCATGAGTATAATTTGATCTCAAGAGTTCTATAATATCAGGACTTTTTTTTTTTATAATTTTATTGAATCATAATTCTGTACATTGGTGCAATCATAGGGCACGATTCATATACATTCAGAAATGTTTTGATCGTACTATTACAGATAGCCTTCATGGCATTTTCTTGATCACTATATAAAGAC
>CAUYON010152843.1:0-38657 GCA_963573935.1 Arctocebus calabarensis | reverse complement strand
ATTGATTGCTTGAGCCCAAGAGTTTGAGTTTGCTGTGAGGTAAGGCCATGAAGTGTTACCATACAAAATTATTTTTGAATTGTTTTTACACCATTCCAGAACTTTTTGCTGTAACATACAGAGATTGTAGCTCATATTTTTCTGGCTCAAGTTACCAGAATTCACAGAAGTCTTATGTGCACAGCTGGAAAATACCAGAATGAGAATCAGTTGTACTAGTACTATTTGTGTGCATTTCCGAGCACCTTAAGGTAGCCGTCTCATAGCATTAATACATGTTCTTAGAGGTGAGCAAGGCACCTCTCTTCTTCTTCTAAGAAAGAATGTAATCCTTTCTTTTTTGATTTTGAGTTTTGTTGATTAAGAGCAGTTATAAGACTATTTTTCTGGCAGGAATGTGCTTTTTAAATGCAAAGACTTTAGGTATTTGGTGTAAATTCGATATATATTTGGTTAATGAATTTGGCTTTAAAAGGAGGGGTGGTAGGAAAGTGAAAGCCATAATTTTTTACCATTTTTTTCTCGTTGTGAAGTTTGAAGATTGTTTGGGTTAACATTTATTTCTGCTTTTCTGCATTTGCTTTGTTTTTAGGGAGTAGTAATAGCAGTGGATAAAATCTTCAACAAAGTGGAAAAAATAAAGCAGAACGCCTTATTATTAGGGCTGAATTCCATCAGGGCATTTTGCTTTGATGGAACAAAGGCGGTTAAACTTGACATGGTTGAGGACACCAAAGGTGAGTTAAATTTTGTTTTGTCTTCATTATTTTCATTGTAATTAATTAATTAATTTAGAAGCAGAGTCTTACTCTTTTGCCCCAGGCTAGTACGGTGGCCTCATAGTTCACAGCAACCTCAAACTCCTGGGCTTAAGTGATCCTCTTGCCTCAGCCTCCCAAGTAGCTAGGACTACAGGTGTCTGCCACAACCCTGGCTAGCTTTTCTATTTTTAGTAGAGATGGGGCCTTGCTCTTGGTCAGGCTGGTCTCAAAGTCCTGAGCTCACATGATCCACCCACTTTGGCTTTCCAGAGTAGTAGGATTACAGGTGTGAGCATTGCACCCGGTCCGTTTTTGTTATTTTTGTGTGAAAATCATAATTGTATATATTAGGAGGATACAGTGTGATGTTTTGTTAAGTATACAATTTTGTGTATGATGTGGAATGTTTCCAACAAGCTAATTGACATATTCATCGCCTCACTTACCATTGTGGTAAAAAGACATTTGAAGTTTACTCTTAGCAAGTTTGAAATACAAAATATATTGCTATTAACTGTAATCACCACTCTGTGCAATAGATCTCAAATACTTACTTAACTGAAACTTTATACTCTTTGAGCAGCGTCGTTTTCCCCCTTCTCTTCCCCTCCCCCAGCTTCTAATCCCCACTACCATTCTGCTGTTTCTCTATGTATTCAACTTTTTTTACATTCTCCATATAAGGGAGAACATCTGGTGTTTGTCTTTCAGTGTCTCGCTTATTTTACTTAGCGTTATGTCCTGCAGGTTTATTTTGTCACCAGTGACAGGTTTTCTTCTTTTGTTTAAGGCTTAACATACGCTCCTTTTTTGTTAATTCCATTGTGTGCCTGTACAACATCTTTATCCACTCATGTGCTGGTAGGCACTTAGGCTAGCATCCCTGTGTTAGCTGTTGTGAACAATGCTGCAGTGAACAGAGGAATTCAGTGTCTCTTTGAGATACTGACTTTCATTCCTTTTCCTTATATACCCAGTAGTAGGAGTGCTGAATCTTGTGGTAGTTCTAGTTGTTGTTTTTGGGGAAATTTCCATATCATTGTCTATAATTGCTATATGAGTTTACATTCCCACTAACAGTGTATGAGTTCACTTTTCTCTGCATCCTCACCAGTATTTGTTATTTTGGGATTATTTGATATTATTCATTTTAACTGGAGTGAGGTAATATCTCATTGTGGTTTTTATTTGCATTTTCCTGATGATTAGTGACGAGCATTTATTGCCCATTTGTACATCTTCCTGGGAGAACTGTCTACATCACCTTTGTTATTTTTTAAGGGACAGAGTCTTTCTTACGAAGGCTAGAGAGCAGTGGGGAATCACAGCTCACTGCAACCCTGAACTCTCAGGGTTTAAATAATCCTCCTACCTCTGTCTCTAGAGCAGTTAGGACTTGAAGTGGATGTCACCATATTTGGCCAAGTGTTCTTTTTTATTGTAGAGATGGAGTGTCAGTATGTTGCCCAGGCTGTTCCCAGCCTCAAGCAATCCATCCATCTTGGCCGCCCAAAGTGCTAGGATTACCGGCATGAGCCACTATGCCTGGCCTATTTTTTTTTTTTTTTTTTTTGAGACCGTATCACTATGTTGCCCTCAGTAGAGTGCCATAGTGTCACAGCTGACAGCAATCTCAAACTCTTGGGCTTAAGCGATTCTCTTGCCTCAGCCTCCCAAGTAGCCCAGCACAACGCCCAGCTATTTTTTTTGTTGCAGTTGTTGTTTCGTAGGCCTGGGCCGGGTACCAACCTGCCAGCCTCACTGCCTGGGGCTGGCACCATAACCACTGGAGCTATGAGCACTGAGACATTCATGTTTATTTTTGAGAAGTAGTTTTGCTGAATATAAAATTCTTGATTAATGGTGGTTTTCTCCCCTTTCTTTACTATGAATATGACATCTTAGTATCATTTGGCCTCTGTTGTTCCGATGGGCAGTGAGCTGTTACTCTTATTGTAGTTCCCTATTTCATGGTGAATTGTTTTCCTCTTGCTGCCTTTAAGATTTTGTTTTCCTTTGGTTTCAACATTTTTATGATGATGTATCTGGTTGTGGATCTTTTGTTGTATTGTGTAACTTAAGAGTTAATGATCTTTTTGGATCTTTTTCATCAAGTGTGGGAAGTTTTCAGCCATAATTTTTAAAAAGATTTTTCTCTTTCTGGCACTATCATTGTGCCTACGTTGGAGACCTTAATGGTGTCAAATTTTTCTGAGGTCCATGTTCATTTTACTTCATTGTTTTTGCTCTCCAACCTGCAGATTGCACAATCTATATTCATCTGTCTTCCGGCACACTCACATTTTTTGTTTCAGCTTAGCTCTGGTTGAACTCTTCTAGTGGATTTTTTAATTTAAATGATTGAACTTCTAATTCCTATAATATCCTTTTTAATAAAATAATTCCTCTGGGGCAGGAATACACCTCAAAGACTACCAAGATTGTTTGAATTTATCTAAAATGACCAGGTTTAGAGAAGAAATTATGAGATACACAAAGAAACAAAGAAAGTGTGACACATCTATAGGAGGAGACATTGTCACCTTATCTTCCCTTACTCCTTTAAGCATGGTTTTCTTTTCATTAATTCTTTGAACATATTTTTAAAGACTACTTTAAGTCTTTGTCTAAGTTTGGCAGCTTATCCTTTTCAGAGATAGTTCCTTTTCACTGCTTTCCCCCCTTATAGGTGAGTCACACTTTCTTTGTTTCTTTGCGTATCTCATAATTTCTTCTTTAAACTTGGTCATTTTAGATAAATTTAAATAATCTTGAATACTAATGTGCCTCCCCCGCCCCCGGCTGGTCGCTGTTTATTTCTTTAGTGTGATGGCTGGACTGTTGTGATCAAGTCTGTTTCTTCTGCATCCTTAGCTTCTGATATTTATTAGCTCCTCCGCAGCCT
The DNA here is from genome assembly GCA_963573935.1 of Arctocebus calabarensis. Lineage (NCBI taxonomy): Eukaryota > Metazoa > Chordata > Mammalia > Primates > Lorisidae > Arctocebus > Arctocebus calabarensis. Next base: position 34,991 of record CAUYON010152843.1, on the reverse strand, counting down.
TCAGAATGTGCAAAGCCACCCTGGGATAACTGACAGTGGTTTTAACAGGCCCCTCTTTTTCTCTTCCCTTGATGTTGGTGCTAAACTCTGCGTTTCAGTTGGTATTACAAAGACTCGTTAGCCTCTACTTGTGGCAGATTAACTGATATGTTCTTTTCAAAAGGTTCTGGCACATGAGTTGCTCCACTGATCCAATAAATTTGAGACCTTTTGCACAGGTAGTCTTTGAGGCTTGCTCCTGCCCCAGGAAGGCTCTTCTTACTGTCTCATTCCTTGGGTCTCTGGTAAGCTTCTGTCTAATCTGTGATTTAGCTTCTTGCCCTCATCGAGTTACCAGCATCCTCCTAATTGATTGTCACCAGCCTCTCCTTTATTTTCAGGAGTGTGCTGAGGTTTAAACTTTCCCACTTTTTCTTCTAAGTAAAGTCAGTTCAGTTGGGAAGATCTTCAGAACTCTGTTTTTCCTTTCTGCCTCTTCCCTTGGGCAGAAGCTCCGGGCCACTGTCTTAAAGATAAAGATAGGACAGTGGCCTGTTTTCTTGTGGAGTGACACTCCTGCTAGGGTGGCAGCCGCTGGCCTTTTTGGCTTGCCTTTTCTAAAGTGGAATCTCTTCACTATGAGCTGGGGCAATGGCAATCAATCTTTAGTATTCTCAACCTCTTGTACCTGGAGTAGGGATTCTCATGGGTGGGACAAAGACATCTTCAGGGTTTTCAGCTGTTCTTCCATTGAATTAGAGCCTGGGCAGATAAAAAATACTGACCAGCCTTCCCCTTGGAGTGACACCACATTCCTTGCATTCCTTAACTGAGAGCTTAGGACAAAGAGGGAATTGTTAATATGCATTTGTGGCTGCACCCACATGAAGTGGATCTTTCACTCTGAGCTTTAGGGAGTGCGGAGGCAGTTGGGGAAAAGGGAGAAGGGAATGGGATGTGGCTCAAATTCTGCAGATTCTCACGGTTCTTGCTGAGATGTAGTAAGTTTTCTTGAATAAATGCTTCTTCATTTGCTGCTTGCCTTTAGGACATTTTCCAGGAAACTTTAAGGGTTGCTTTTGGCTTTTTGCCTGTGGGAGAGGGTCTGTAGAACTTGTAGTGCCCTTATTCCAGAAGTCAATTCAATCTCGTTTATTTTTAATGTAAATTGCTGCTAAATTATACACCACTCTAAAATAATGTAGTTTTGGAGATCCCAAAGTATAACTACAAGATTATATATTATGTGAAAAAGCTTTTTATAAATAAAACATCTGTATTCTTACACTACAAATAGTCCTTAGCATTTATCCCTTGCGCTTTTTTTTTTTTTGTAGTTTTTGGCTGGGGCTGGGTTTGAACCCACCACCTCCAGTATATGGGGCCGGTGCCTTACTCGTTTGAGCCACAGGCACCGCCCTATCCCTTGCCTTTTTAATTTTGAATGAAAGAAATTTCACTTGCATCATACACATTTGGGGGTCATTTTGGTGATCTCGGTCTGTTGTAAGAAAAGTTTGGAAGACATCCTGTTAATTTCTTAATTTACTGTCTACATAATCATCATCCAGTATCTTCCATGAAACGTGGTGTTTATCAGAAATGGGTGCAGAAGTGAGGCATTGCCACTACCCTTAACAGGGCCACTGTGTGCAGGGACATTTGGCTTAGAGCAAATGCAGCTCCTATGTTAAACTTGGGCAGTTTACTGTGCACAAAGGTACGTTGTAGGCTTGCAGATTTCCTGGCCCTTTAAAAAATTCTTGAGAGCTGTTTATAGAGAAATTTATCTGACCATAGGATTAAAATAAAACTCTAAGTTATTTTAATAGAGAGAATTTAGTTTAAATTTATACCAGAGAGAGATTATTTAATATGTATAAACAGTATAAGGAACTAGTTGAATAGATGCAAGAGAGCTCTGGGACAACCTAGAGCTGATAAGTGCTGGGAAAAGTCCCTTCCCTGGAGGGGAGAAATTAAGAGGGGACTGGCTAGCTGCTGAGCAGGGCACCTCCTGGAGCTGGGACTTAGCCCTCTCAAAGGAGGGGGCCTCTGTCTATTCTGTACTGATAACTGGAGAGAAAAGGCTGGAAACTGCTGGTGTCAATGTCAAGGCTGTCACTGGGATGTTTCTGACAGGAACAGCAAGTAAACAGGAAGGAAAGACAAAGTCTGTTCTGCCACTCGCCTCCGATCCCCCTTCCCCATCACTCCTGAGCCTCTTAGTGTTGACCCTCCAAAGGAAGTCAGCAGGCAAAGGAGAACTGTAGTTTGCAGAGTTGCTGCCTGACCAGCATAGGACAGAGTGTATGGCAGTCTAGATTTGTAGCTCAGAAAAAAGCATTTGAAAACTTACATGTGCTGGAACAAAACAGGAACCTTTCAAATAGGTCCAAGTACACGTAAGTACAAGAATTCTGTGTATGATAAAGGTAGCATTTCAAGCCTGGTGAAAAGAGTAATCAGGCAGTAGATAGCGCTCTGTTAATTTATTTTTGGAGGGAGAGGGGAAAGGACTATACACAAAATTAAGTTGGGAGATGGATTAAGTAGTGTCAGGAGCTAAACTGAAAATAACTAGAAGCATATGTAGATGAGCATTGATGTGGTTTCATGATGGGGAATGTTTTAAAGAATGGAAGCAAAAATAGAACTCAACAACAAAGATACATTGAGTACTCAACATTGACATGTGTACAAAAGCCTAAAATGACAAACTAGAAAATATTTATAAAATATTTAATAGAGGAAAGAATACCTTTCATATATAAAGAGCTCTTCTGATCAATAAGAAAAGACAACTGTCTCAATAGAAAAGGGGCAAAGACAAAGAGTAAGTTCTTGTAAAGAAAAAATGCAAATGGCCAATAAAATTAAAATCAGCTTTGTATAGGGTTTTGGGAAAAGAAGTGCAGTTATGATGATAAAAGTGTAAATTGGTGTGGTCTTTGTAGAGGATTTTACATTTTGTGTCAAAAACTTTAAAAGTAATTGCTTACCTTGAAAAGAATTTATTCTGGGATAGTAGGTAAGATAGTAAAGAGGGTTATAGATGGAAATGAGTTCAGTTGATAAGAGCTTACTTTAACCAGCTTTGAAAAGCAGATGATGTTGCAGTGAGGTGTGGAACCTTGTTGGGAGCCTGTACAAAGGCAACCAGCTTTAAATACAAATACGATAGTCAGCAGCAATATCTTGCTTGCAGGTCAATAGCATAAATGTATAAGCAGACCATGTGATTTCATGACTTTTTCTAGCAATAGTAAGTAGATCAGAATTTGGAGTGAAGAAAATTACTCAAGTGAGTGCAAAGAACACATGGTATAAGATTGAATCCAGGAAGGTCTTGACTCACTCTGCTCATTCTGGATCCCAGGTCACAGAAACAAGGAAACTCACGTATACAGCCAGAACTCGGACGTCTCACTACCCCTAGTACACTCTCTTTTTCTGAGCTGTCCGCAGTAGGAACTAACAAAAGAAGTCTGTTTCCAGAATGACTAGAATCAGTTGTAGGTCCTATCTCTGATAAATTGTGGCTCCTGAAGATGCCCATACAAGGTCTTATTTATTTAGAGCTTCTTTTGTACTTTATCAAAAAAGTAACCCCTAACTATAATAGGCATATTTTTAATATTTCCACAAAGTAAAATTTATATTAAATGTAAGTCAGAATTCGTTTAACCAGCTAATTGATTGAAGGGAGAGGTGGTTTTTCTTTATTCCAGATTATGATTTTAAATTTGTGATCTTTGCTTCTGTCTCAAGAAAAGTTTTGTATTTTTTACCAACAGGGCAAATAGTGTTTCTGCTTCTCTTTCCAGGAGGACCTCCTTTCCTGCCAGAAAGTTTTGACCGAATCCTTCTTGATGCACCCTGTAGTGGAATGGGACAGAGACCCAACATGGCTTGTACCTGGACTTTGAAGGAAGTGACATCCTATCAGCCATTGCAGCGAAGACTCTTTACTGTGGTATGTGATGACCCTTTCCTGTAAAGGAATATTGACCTTTGCTAGTTTGATGCTTGAACTGTTGAGAGCAATGTTCATAGCAGCATCATTCACAATAGCCAGGAGGTGGGAACAACCCAAAAGTCCACTGACAGATGAATGGACAAACCAAATACGATATATACATACACGGAACATTATTCAGCCTTAAAAAAGAATCACATTCTGATATGTGCTACAACATGGATGAACCTTGAAAATACTATGCTAAGTGATAAGAATCCAAAAGGAAAAATACTGTGTGATTGTGCTTATGTGAGATAACTAAAAATAGGCAAATTTAAATGGAAGTTACTGGGGACTTGGGAATGGGAGAATGAAGACCTTAATGGGTACAAGTTTTCTGTTTGAGATGATAAAGTTTTAGAGATGGATGGTGGTGATGGTTGCACAATGTCATTATATACTTAAAATGGTAAATTGTATGCGATAATGTATTTTACTACGTACACACAAGAATGTACAGAAAAGATTGAGAAAATTTAGTTGTAAATACAGGGAGTTTTCCTTTATGTTGAGTCACTCTTTAAAATGTAAGGCCAAGAGTAGAATTTCTTCACTGATACATTTAATAAATTTCAAACATTCTGCTCTATCCTAAAAAAGTTACTGAGTTGTTAATATATAGTTACTAATTGATATAAAGAATTACATATAACATTAATCACCCTTTTTTTTTAATAGGGTTCCTGGGTCATCTTAAATAGCAAATTAGGATGTCTAATAGAGGCAAACCCATTAATAAAAATGGAAAGTGAGAGGCTGGTGTAGGATAGAAGAACCATGAAAACTGCAAATTAAACTGGTTTCCAGTATGTTTTGGAATAGCAGTTCTCAACCTGTGGGTCGTGATCCACAGGAACTGTATATTAAAGGGCCGTGGTATTAGGAAAGTTGACAACCACTGTTTTAGAAGAAGTCCAGATAGAACATTTGACAATTTCGCTCAGTCTTGTAGAAATGATTGTGGATATCACAGAGTATAAACGGCATTTGATCAAAGATGAATCGATTATTTCTTCTCAGCCTTCCAATTATAAAGTCAATAGGCTACAGCAGCATTGGATATTCTATAATTATTCAGCCTCTAAAGTTGTCTTTGAGTACATTTCTATTCAGCTATCCTGATATCTCCTTTCATTCACAAAGGTAGCACTGGTTGTGGATAATTCAAGTTCTTATTCTTCTTATATAGCCTTCAAAGAACACATCCTTGAAATTAAAACAGCAAGCAGCAAAAAGGAAGCTTTTCTTATTGCTGAGACACACTTTGACTTGAGGGTAAAATTAGGATTCTGCTGTAAAGGACGTGGCTTTTTGTTCTTTTTAGGTCATAGCATAAAGGAAATTTTGAAAGGCTGCTAGGAGCAGATGCAGTCATGATGGCAATGAAAGGAAATGCTGACAGTGGTGAGGAGGAACTTAAGAGTGCGGCAGGAGCGCCCTTTGGCCTGGACAGAAATGGAGAATCAGACTTAAGAACCAGGAAAGTCTTGGTTCCAGCCTTGGCTCATCCACATAAGTGACCGTGGGTGCACAAGCTTTCATGGTGGATAACAGCTTGTCCTATTGCTGGCGGTGGTAACTTTATCTCACTGTTGTTACAAGGATTTATGGAGAAAATCCCTGTAAACTGCACAAAGTAAATTTTGATAAGCATACTCTGGTTTAAAAAGCACAAGTAGACTTGGTGCCATGGCTCATGCCTATAAATCCAGCACTTTGGGAGGACAAGGTGGGAGGATTGCTCAAGGCCAGGAGTTTGAGACCAGCCTGGGCAACACAGCAAGACTCTGTTTGGTAAAAAGTAACAAAAAAACAAACACTAGCTGGGCATGGTAGCATGTGCCTGTGGTCCTAGCTACTCGGGAGGCTGAGGCAGGAGGATCACTAGAACCCAGGAGTTTGAGGATATAGTGAGCTTTGATCATGCCATGGCACTCTAGCCTCACAGAGTGAAACTCTTGTCTCTTTAAAAAAAAAAAAAATACTATAAGCAGAAGAAGATACTATATTTTTTTAAAATTCTCATTCAAAATTTTTTAAATATCTGGGATTTTGAATATATAAACTTCAGGTCTTTCAGACAAATCCACTTTAGCATAACACCTTATTTCCCGATTCACTTATTTATTACACAAATATTCACTAGATGTTTGATAGTACGGTCGTAAGATAGCAGGGAATGCATGGTCTTATTTATGGGGTTTCTGTTCTAGCAGAGGAGGGAAGAACATGTATAAGCTATTCAGCACATCATGAGGCAATGACTCTATGACCCTGTGGAGCAAAGTGAAGACTGGAAGGGGGCTGGAGGGGACCGGAGTGCTGCATTGGTGTAGTTCCAGTTTTACTTAGGGTTTGGGGAAGAGCATCGCTGAAAACATGACGTGTGAGTAGAGGAGCATCTGAAGGAGCAAGTGTGTGGAGAATTGGAACTTTCTGCCCTGGTGCCAAGCTCCTGAGGTGGGCGTGTGCCGTGCGTGTGCCAGGCCAGCAGGAGAGTGAGCGAGGGGAAAAGGTTAGGAGAGAAGGTCAGAAAGGCAACCAGATACTTGTATGTGTCGATCTGTATGGCCTGTGAGGACTTTGGCTTTGACTCTGATAACGGAGGGCATTTGAAGGGTTTGGGGCTGAGAAGGGATAGGTTTAGAAGGAGTGCTCTGGCTGCTGTATGGAGACTTAATTGGAGGAGGGCAGGGAAGGCAGCAGTTAGACTGAGTGACAGATGGTTGCAATCACCCAGGCTTGGACCACGGTGTTAGTGCAAGTGATGAGAAGTGGCCAAATTCTGGCTGTGGTTTGAAGGTGGACCCAATAGAATTTGCCAGTAGATGGAAAATATGAGACAAAGAGAAGCATAAAAGATACTCTTAAGGTTTGGGATGGGAGCATCTGGAAGGATGCAAAGATGTCAGTAGGTTTCAGAGGGAAGATAGGGAGTTCCTTTGGGGAAATGTCAAATTTGATAGTAGAAATGTTGAGCAGCAACTGAATATTTGAATATGGAATTCAGAAAGGATGTCTGGCCTAAAAATGTAAATTTGTGAGTTTTCAGCATAAAAATAATATCTAAAGGCATGAATATGAGTGATTGTGTTTCATCTTGGTCCATATGGATTATGACAGCTCCACGATAGTGAAATGTGCCTACTCTGGGCAAGTGTTGGTCTTAACGTGCTCTAATTCAGACGTAATCCTTACAGAACATCGTTGCATTTTCCCCAGATACTGAAAAATGATTGTACATTGTGCTGTGGAATTCCTTCAGATGTTCATTTGGTCTTGTGGCCTGTGTAATCTGATGCGGTTTTCTTTAGGCAGTCCAACTGCTGAAGCCAGGGGGCGTGCTCGTTTATAGCACGTGCACTGTGACACTGGCAGAAAATGAAGAACAAGTTGCCTGGGCCCTCAAAACATTTCCTTGCCTGAAGCTTCAGCCCCAGGTAATAATAGTTTCACTTCTCTCTGTGTAATCAAATCACAGAAATAGAAGCAGGTGATAACACGGCATGTTACAAAAAAGAAATATGTTAAGTAAAGCTTCTGAAATGAATACTGTAATACACCATAATGTTTGAGTTTAAGACTGCCCACAGAGAATTTGTGTATGTCCTGACAAAGTTTATTCCTGTCTCTTTTCCTCACCATTGTGTTAAAATGACACAGAACTTGGGTGTATTATATGTTTATTCCATTTGTAAACTTGTTACACTTCATGTTATTTGGCCCTTCCTTTCTAAAAGGTTTTTCTTTTTCCCCTTTCCAATCCTGTATTTTTCTGATATGGAAAATGTTAAGCATTTTTCTTTCATGTCCCATCAAGGCCCAGACAGGCTTTGATAACTGTGGGATATCAAAAGACCAGCTAGGAGGAAAAACAGTAGTTCAGGATTATTATTTCTTTACAATTTATTATGTAAACCATGTAACATTTAAAAAGCTTTCTTATATTTTTTCACCTAGCACTGGTTAACTTTCTGTTATGGTCTTTATTAACACTATAATTCAATTTTTAGCCCAGGTCATTTGAGATTAACTTTAAACCCATAATAATGCTCATGTTCATTAGATATGTTGAACATCTAGCTTTAGAACTTTCCTATACAGAAAATAGGTAACTGGAATACATAAATAAATATAAGAGATGGTTTCTAGACTCAGAAATTAAGATAATTACACTGCAGATGAAGACTTCAGAATTAATTTGCAATTTTATATACATGTCCACACAATTTACGTAGCTCAGTATAGACCTTAAAGAGATGGAAAGTTTTCCCTGACTTATTTCTTAACTACCTTTGAAAACCTTTCCCTTACATTTTCTTAACTGTGTTTGAAAACCCACCTTACTAACAAAAAACCATTTGTCTGTAAAATAGTGATTTAAAGTCAGGATTATAAGTCTTTTTCAGTAGTGATTTGCAAGTATCACTCAATTTCTTTTGATTCTATTCCTTGAAACTAATTGATACAGCCTTCATTTATGTATTCCTAATATTTGTTCCCGTAGTACTTGTAAAAACAACAGCAACAAAACTTTTCTTACGCAATTGGTATGGGTCAGAGAGCGGTATCCTAGGTGGCTAACTCTTTCAGCATTTTGGATAGTGATAAAGCAATTTGACTACCGGTTCATTGATAATAATGTTCTATTTACTCAGTGCCCAGTGGGCGCTTATGAAAGGTATGCTACCACTTCTTTAAGCCTTAGACCTGAGGATTTTATCTGTTATGTAGATGAGGAAATTGGGTTAGTTAAAGTTACTCAAAAGCTAAAAAGTAGCAGCTGCTATTTGAGTCCATGTGTTTCCAGCTACAGAGCTCAGGCCTTTGTAACGTCATAGTGTTTGATAAGCACTCAGGACATAGTAGGTGACCATAGTTCTTCAGGTCACCACATACTACTGTTTTCCCACTTCACTGTCCAGAAAACAGCACATATGTGCCACAAAAGTAAAAGGCATTTACTCATTTTTCAATTTTTGTAGATGTGGTCGTTACAACACAAAGTGTCTCAACTTAAATTGCAGGTGTACTTACTTAATTACAGGATGTTCATCCACATTTATTCACTTTCTCCAAACAGGAACCGCAGATTGGAGGAGAAGGGATGCTGGGAGCCGGCCTGTCATTTGAACAATTGAAACAGCTGCAGCGATTTGATCCATCTGCTGTGCCACTGCAGGACACTGACCTTGACTCTCTGAGAGACGCCCGAACAGAAGACATGATGCGATTGGCAAATAAGGATTGTATAGGTTTTTTCATTGCAAAATTTGTAAAATGCAAAAGCATATGCAAGAAGGATCCTCAGAAATGAAAATTCCAAACATTTGCTTTTTTTTTTTAAGCCAAAGTGTTCTCAGGCCGACTGTGCGATGGCATGGTTGCTAAGCAAACAAATGGCTGCCAGTTGTTTCACCAGGATCATGAGATACAGAGGAAGCAGGGAGTTGTGGGAAATAATATTTTGTGTTTTTAGAATATTTTCTTTATGGGTTTAGTGGAGTATGAAGAAGAGATGATGTCTATAGATGTCTGGAACATATTTTCCTTTGGGGTCTAGTATTTGTAAAGAATATAGGTCATTTTGTAATGTTAAAAATGAGCAAATCTAACAAAAGGAATAAATTAGCAGTATTTAATGTGGTTACAAAAAATAATTGTTTTCTGTTCCCAAGTTCCTATGTTTAATTCCTCAAGAATTTAGGACACTTGAAATACAGTATTTACTATGTACCAAGAAGTGGGGTAAGTATTTGACCTTACTTTATCTCTGCTTGTTATTTGGGACATCAGCCCCTCTTTCAGATGAATTATGAATACTCTTCTAAATGATAGTCTACCTTTCTTTTGTTTAATTTTGTTCATGATTTTAAATTAGAAAGTAAAATTATTTTCTTTACACTGTAAATTTTAAAAATGAGAATATTCTACAAGCTGGATACCTTATTTTTAAAAAAACATGCATAAATTATCAGAAAATGTTTGAAAAAGAGAAAACCAACTTCTGATGTGTGGGACCGGGCCTGGCACCTTGGAGTTGGGCCTTGATGTTCTATTGAACAGAAACCATGTCACGTGAAACCAATGTCAGACAAGGCAACTGTGCCTGTGGCAGATCCAGACTAGAAAGGACTACTTCTCAATCGAATATGGACTCTGACAAAACAACAGAGCATCAGTGGAACTGCAAATATGACCATATGGTGGCCAATATAAGTGACAGCTTTTAAAAAAATTAATTATAGTCTCAGCTTATTTCATTCTACTGTTACTGGCTTTTTAGATAAGACTAAAAAAATACCCAGTACCCAAGCACGGTTTAAAGGTTAGCTCATGTGGTGGTCGTTACATCCAACTGTTGTGTCAGCTCACCCTGAACCTACCCAGCCCTGGGCAAATGAAGTGCATAATTGACAACAATTGCCTAAAAGTTTTATTTCTTTTTTCTCCCTCATAGGTTTCCTTTGGGAATTCCTTGTAACTATCACTGTATCCGTAATGATTGCAAGGTCTCTTGGATCAGGTAAGACTCCTTTTGGGAGAAGCCTGGCTGAAACGCCCTTGCCTGAAGTTGTCTAGCGCCCCTCACTGGATGCCAGTCCCAGTCTCTGTTGGTTTGCCAGCAATGAACACTCGATCTCATTCAAGTGTATGAGCCATGCCCTCTAAACCCTCCTCCACACTGGGGAACACCCTGGAGGCAGACAGACCCTGTGCTTTGCAGTCGCTGCTTCAGAGCAGGCAGTCAGTAAATGTTACCAAATGAGAGAGAAATTATTCCAAGCATGTGTGTGTTCTTGATGGCCTTCATTCTGCCTTGTATCCAACAGACGTTATTTGACTAAAGGGAAACGCTTTACCTGTGATATTTCTCTTTCCAGGGCTTAGCATACCTTCTCAAGCTCTCTGCAAAGCCTTATGTGCTAAGTGGGATGAAAATGGTAGATAATCAGCATAATAACAAAATTGTACACCATTAGTAGCAACAAAAATCAGAATATAAGCATTGCCAGCAAAATGGAAGAAAAATATTTGCATATTGAAAACATTAAGGACACAAAGAATATTGTTAAATTTTCCTTAAAGGTAGACAACTGTCAGTAGGATTTTTCCTTTCAAAAAACTAAGCAGAGACATGGAAATGTAAGGAAAAACATGCTGTAGGCAGGGAGAAAAATGAGGAAAATGTGAGGGAAAGTTAATAAATATATATTTTAACATATTTAGTATTAACACAGGTCAATGCAACAAGAAAAGCACTTAAAACCAACAGGGAGTACATTTTACTTTAAAACCCTGTGTCACATTGTAAATAGGAAAGTATAAGTGGTTAAAAACACAACTTAGCAGAAATTAAAGAACTGACACAGATGACTGCTAAGACATCACATCTTAAATCTTTTAACTACCTTGAGCTTTAAATTTGAAATCAGACACAATGGGAACATCAAGTGTTAGCCTTGCCTCTAAGGTATTCCCAAGTAGGGAGAGTTGTTGAATATTTAACATAGCCTCCATTATATGAATCATTCCTAAGATGGCAATTAATACTACTACTAAGAAACAGTGCAGAAGCCAGCTCTTTATTTTATATGAATTACTTTAACCCAGGTTTGTTAAACAGTTCAGTGTAGCTGACAGTGAATGTCTAACAGGAATGCATAGCAGACCATGTTAAAAATGTGGCATTGTCCGAAAGTACAGTATGACTGAGACACCCTGCATTTAGCAGCACCTTTTTGTAACAGTAACTTACATTAGCAGTAGAGAAAGAACATAGCAAAGACTGAAACGGGTCTGACAAAACATACAACTGTTAAATACATGTCTAACGTTTTCTAGGATGACTAAAAAATCAGGACTCCTCAACGGAGTAGGTTAAGATGAAGCCTTTGCTGTGTGAACATTGTAATTTTACATTCCACAAGTCAGTAAATCCCATCATTTTTTTGGGACTGTTTCTTCATTTACCAAATTACTACACAGTTTACACATATGCTTACTCTACAGATTTCATGTATAGATGTTCTTATGCAAACTCTTCAGTATAATTTTTGGAGGAACACTGAAACATTCCAAAGTCATTAATTGGGATGAAATACCGGAGAGGGTGAGACTGGTAATCAGCAACAGTGTGCTGTGATGAAAGTTGAGCAGAAATATTTTATAAATATAATTGAATATGGTTTCCCATCGATGTGAGGATTTTGTCAAAGTTACATATTATGACCACTTTTATATTTAATAAGTTTCATGTAAACAGCATAGAGCTAATTAACAAGTAAATTGCTTCTACAGGACATTTTTCATATGTTAGCTGATAATATACTATACATGTAACTGATTTTTAAAACTGAATTTTCTTAAGGGTATGGTAAGTAGGGAGTTAAATGTAAAACACTTTAAATTTACAATAGTCTAACAATATTTGGCAATAACTTGGATTAAGCAAGGAAGCAAAACAAAAAAATAAAACTAGTATTATTTTGTTAAATAAGTTAGTGTACAAATCTGAATTTACAGATAGGCATTTTCCTGGGACAAACACACACTTAATACTGTCTTACCTATCCAGTCATGACTGGACAAAATATACACTTAAGAGACACAAACAGCTGTAGCATTAACACGGCAACACATTAGAAGCTTCTTGAGGCATGGAGATAGTGTCTTCAAGGTCCCCCTTCAGAGTAGATATCTGATATAGGAAATTGTTCTTAACATTGTATTCATTGCAAGTCCCCCCATTTTTGCCCTGATTACTTCTGAAGAGCAGAAACTTTGGTTGTAAGAAGCACTTCTGGGTACTGACAGTGGGACTGTGGGAGCTGGTGGTGGGAAGAACGGTGGGTGAGGTAGGAGAGAAACACCAGGAACAGTAGGCAAGCTTAGAAAATGAAGTGGGAGAAGTCATAAAAATTTATTTTCCCACCAAATAATTCCACAAACTGTGTAAACGTTTCTTACTAAAACAAATTCTCTTAACACACAAAGATTGTACATTTCCAGTGAAACACTCACAGTAAAAGTTGCCTGTGTCTTTACTCTCTAGGAGCAAAAACAAGGAGCCAGTAGATGAATGCTTTCCTAGTTACCTTTGGCAGCAAGCTTCCTCACCTTCCCTGACTGCTCGATGGATTCTAAAGCAACACGGAGCACAAGGAGACACAAAGCCAGGTGGGCAGCATTCTGCATCCCAGTCTGTTTCTTCCTCAGTCTTGGGCACTAACTCACCCCAGGCGCTCCCTCTCACACACACACACACACACACGAGCACACGGCGGGTTCGGGCTCAGATCCTCCAGTGCAGGGACCACGACACCAGCGTCACAATCAGTGTTAACTGTACGGAGTAGAACAACCTCTGGAGTTTGGTTATATTGACCATAATTTATGGTGAAAATTATAAACTTACAAGGATGGTATAACATTCAGAAGTCAAACCTTTTCAAGTCAAGCAATCACACATATTTACAGTATGTACAGACTTTCTAATAGAATGAGGATAGTGTCTGGACAATGTTATTACAAATTTCCTGAATGTGGGTATTTCTAGTCCCTGTAATTCATAAAGCAAATCTGCTGACTTGGCATTAAGACTCTAAAATAGTGTGATCAAACTGATATATATATAATTATAAGGTGTCTGCAGAAATAACATTTACAAACTGTCTATACAGTACACAGTACTAGTACATAGAAAATAGATTCTAACTTTATGATCCCCTTTGTGTAAGGCAAGACTGAATCTGTCTCCAAATTTAGTCAGCCAGAGGTACAAGCACGAAACAGTGGTCCATGAATGAATATGCAAATAGGTGCCCGCGTATTAAAAATATGGAGAAACAAGAAACTCCACTTTCCATCTGTGCTGCTTCTGGCTTGCTGGACACATCAACTACATTTCTTAAAATGCTAGTATCACCTGCATGGCAACAGATTTTGTTCAAGTGGCAGCTACCCGAGACAGTTTGTGAAGAGTCCAGTATAGAACCGGAAGACTGCAGCCATTCCAGGCCATTGGATACAGCACTTACAAAAGAAAAAAAGTCTATGAATACTCTATTTCATGCTATTGCTATTCAAGCAACAGCAATACAAAATACTACAAGACAGATCACATAGGATTGCAATAGAGACCCCCAAATTTCGTTTGCAGGTGCTGTTATACAAGACTTCAAAAAAAAAACACAGACACAAAAGGGCAGAAGTCATTGGCGGATGTAGACATCCCTGTTCCACTCCCCAGCCTCATTCCTCTTTTTGGATATGACGTCTCCATCCTTGTCACAGTAGCGATCCTTGGATTTATGACGGCTTCGCTGTCTGTTGCACTCGTTGTGGTCTTGCTCTCGGTCTGTGTCCCTGGAACGGTGCCGCGGCTCCCTGTGTCTGTGGTCACTGCTCCCGTGGGTGTCATCTCTGTGGTTGTGGTCACGGTGTGAGGCATAGTGGTCCACGTGTTCATGGGAATAATCTTCCTTGGGCTCCACGTAGGCAGAGTCTCGACTCTCCTGGGTCTCGGAATCAAATGTCTCTTGTCTGGAGAGGCCGCGGCTTGTACCACTGCGATGATTGTGGTGGGGGGCAGAGGAGGAAGAACGGTGCTGGGATTTCTTGACAGGTTCCGGGCAGGGTTCTTCTTCAGCCTGAGAAGCAGAGTGGACTGGAGCAGAGCGATCGGTCTTCTGCTGTCCTTGAGAACCCTGCCAAGGAAGGGAGCACCTGGGCATTAACCAAGGTCAGTGCATAAGGAACTAGCACAGCCTAAAGCAAGTCTATGCTAACATAGTCTTTATCTGAAGTGTTGAAATGAATTCTAACCTATCAATTCCTGTGATAGTGTCCACCGGCATTTGTAAGGTTTGTACTGTATATTAATTTGTAAGGTCCCAGAGCAGTGCACATAGAAAGAAAACCCACAAAGAAGCAGCGTTCTGTATGTTCTCTTGTGGTTAAATATAGATGCAGGTCCCCAAGAGTTTTCAGCAGATGGAGGGAATCTTAACTACTTCTGCTTAAGTGTATGTGGGAAGATAAAAGAATCCAAAATAATTAAAAATATAAAATGCGTTAATGACAATGTGGGATAGGCACAAGTCTAGGGCCTTCATATATAATTAATGCCAGCCCTATGAGATAAGGTCAACTCATGACAAATGACAGGAGGTAAATTAGTTAATTATAAGAGATAGTCTGCCCTCCTTATTCTTCAGTGGGGGAACTTGTTCCTGGATGAAAATTCAGTTGGAGGTGGAGCCAGGACTGGAATCCAGGTGGTCTGCTTCCACAACCCGTGCCACTGACCTGCTCTGTCTTAAAGAACATGCGGTGAGTTTTAAAGCCTATATTATTCATAGGATGGTCTGTTCACATTGCTTTTCTAACAGATTATGCTGGAGTTGGTTAAATGGTTTGTAATGTTGGTCTAGGGAGGACCATCAACCTGGGGGTCACAACCCCTTTCACAGGGGTCACCTAAATACATCCTGCACATCAGATATTTACATTATGATTTATAAGAGTAGCAAAATTACAGTTAAGAAATAGCAATGAAACTAATTTTATGGTTGAGGGGTCACCACAACATGAGGAACTGTATTAAAGGGTCACGGCATTAGGAAGGTTGAGAACCTCTGGTTTAGGGCTAGAGTTAGTGTATGGGGAATAAGCCCTATGCTGGCGATCTGGGATTGGATCTCAGTGGTGTTCCCTTAAGCAGCCTAGGTTTTCTATGAAGACTTGTTAAAAAAAAGAAAAATCCCCTTACCTGTGAATTAGGAGCTCGGGTGGGGCTAAGCGGCAGAGTGGAAGTGGCTAAAGTACGGCTAAGGAGAGGGTTGGGGAGATTGGTGCTAGCAGGGTGGGTGGCCTTCCAGTAGGCCTCCAGGTAGTCAGCCAGGTGCTCACAAGCATCCTCCAGCTGGTTCTCATCCAAGATCACATCAAACAACTCCTGCAGGGGCAGACATTTCAGACAGCACAGTTACACTGGCCTAAGGCTCAATCCCTAGGTACTGTAGCTGCTCTTGGTCACCTGCTCCTATCCTTCTCCTTTGTTCTTGCTGTCGGTCCACCTCAAATCAGTGTTTCGGACACTGAATGCATAACCAGTAACAACCACCAGAAAGCAAACAGGCTTCAGAATAGTTAAGAGCGAGACAGCACAGGAAACTTGTCTATCAACAGTGAAGAAAGATGTAAAAAAAATTAAATGGACCCATGATATTAACAAAATGAAATTACCACAGGATACTCTGTAAGAGGCAGGCAGAATACTTCCATTTCCTTGGAAGGAATACCCCTTGAGGTAATTAGGAATCTCTTCCCTGACAGGTGTTTGACGGTCTGTTTTTTGTCTGCTTACTTGTAAAAATACAATGCCGGGTCTGATCTTTTCAACTGGATTATGCTCTATCTAGAGAGATAACTTACTGGAGGACATTGAGCCAATTTATCAGCTGCTACCATCTGGACATTGAGGTGTTTCGCTTGTGATTTCCCTCTAGATTTTATTAACCTTTGTAAAACCTGGAAAAGATACAAATTATTAACAGGAATATCTGCACTCCGAAGGCACATTACTGCCTTCTTTCTCTGGGGTCTCTTAATACATATATATAGGACCTTTATAATAAAGACTTTAAAATAGAGCTAGAAAATACACTGTAGGAGGTCATTTGCAAAATTAACATGCCAACATAAATCTCTGTGCAAGCTTTAAGGACAAGCATGGAACTTTGAAGTTTTTCTTGTTATTTGTTTTTGGTACATGTAAACTAGTAGTTCAGATATTTTGTCTCAAAACCTTTCAAGGTTTTAAAAAATTGTTGAGTACCCCAAAGAATTTTTATTTAAATACTTACCATATTACAATTAAAACTGAGAAACTCTAACAAAATTCATGTAAAAGTAATAAATAACCTAAAAGTTATGTTAACATAACTGACTTATAAGAATAGGTCATGTTTTTCTTCTTCTACAAACCTCTCTAAAGCCTGGCTTCACAGAAGACCGTGAGGTCTGTCTACTACAATGTATTATTTTGTTTGAAATATGCAAAGAAAATCCAACCTCCTACAGATGTTATTGAGAAAAGGAGGCATATTTTAGTAGCCTTCCCGCATAATTGCGGATGTTCTTCTTTGATACCAAAACTCAACAAGTAGAGATTTTTTAAAGACTATTTGGCATGAGGCATTGGAAAAGGCATCAGTGAAGTAACTCAGTACCATTAGTCTGCCTTGAAATTAACATTATTCATTGACTTAAAAATAAAGGTTCCCTGAGTTTTTACTGGCAATACATGTTCTCCTTGAAGTGGTACGCTTTTTTTTTTTTTTTTTTTTTGTTAAGACTCAGGAGATCTTGTTCTGTTGCTCAGGCCAGAGTGCAGTGGTGGGATCGTAGCTCACTGTAACCTCCAGTTGCTGGGCCCCAGTAATCCTTCTGTGTCAGCCTCTGCAGTAAGCTGGGACTACGATATACCCAGGCAATTTAAAAACAATATTTTCATTGTTGAGAGGGAAGATCTCACTACATTGCTGAGGTTGGTCTTGAATTCCTGACCTCATATAATCCTCCTGCGTTGGCCTCTTACTTTGTTCAATAAAATATCTGCCAAATTCCCAAGTTTGAATAAGAATAGCCTGTCAGTTCTGTGAGATAAAAATGGTGTTCTATGAACACATCTCAAATAATCACATCAGTGCTTGTCCTTCCGACAACTTATTTTGGTATGTATTCCCTATTTCATGAGACAGACTATTAAAAGGACTCCTACTAAAGTCAATTTAATAAACAAGCAATACTGGCTTTTTCTTCCTTAACCAGCGAGAATAAGGCAATGATGATTTTTTTAATACCAGTCTCGATTCATGCAAACGTCCTACCAGTAAAAAAGGTGAAGAGTGTCTTAGTATTATCCTAGAAGGAGTTTGGACTTCATAGACCCTGTGAAAGTATCTCAGAACCCTATTAAAAATTCTTGACGAACAAATCTTTTCATATTCTATACATGCATTATAAAAGCTGTTACTACTGAAAAGCAGAAGATAAAATTCATTTTAGTAAAGTTTGATTATAGAGCAAAGAACAGCAGCCCTACTTACCTTAGGAGAGGAAATCTTCACATATACTATAATAGGGGCCAAAGAGGTCTTACTCAGTTGAGCTGGATGATTGATAGTGTCTGCATCAAGAACCACCAATTGCAGTGTTCTTGCAAGTTCAAAAATTCTTTCAATTTCACTCTGAACTTCCGCTGTAAAATGTCAAAGTACAGTATTTAAGGGACAGGAAAAGGGTACACTATTTCTTCAGCAGGAAGGTAGGTAGGTAGCTTAACCTTTATGATAATATTTATATGCGATACACTTGATAACAAGGCATTCTTTGGTAAGTTCTGTTTCTTCACACCACCTTTAGAATTTAAGGAATTGCTTTAAGTTTACTTTTGAATAATACTGTGTTACAGTTAAATTTTTTTGTTGTTGTGCTGCTAACTCATTTTTTGGTACTATAAAACCTTCATTCTGTGGAATCATGTCATAAAACTATTATAAGAAATCATTCATGTGTTTCTGATCACATTACCCCAGCAACTATTACTAGCTTTCCTTTTATTTATGTATCACTTACCAGTATGCTGCCTAGATATATTTATCAGCAGGCTGAGTAACATCATAACCAGAGACAGAAAGGATATCTCAAACAAACATGTTCAAAGTCACACTACTCATATTTCCACCAACAAAGAAAGGAGGATGCAACATCATGTCTTAAAAGGGCAGTTATCTAAGGATAACACTACAGCTGAAAACTTATCACCAAAGATTTCAAACTCTACTTGAATGCCAAGAAAATTACATTCAGTTCATCTGCTGCCCCATGCTCTCTCCAAAGAGCTCCAAACCTGACCAAATAGAGACTGTTTCCCTCATTGCAGAAAATTCTATCTATGCTGCCCACTGTCCTAGCTACTAACCATGTGTTGCTACCAAGCACTTCAGATATAACTAGTTTGAATGAACAACTAAACTTTAAATTCAGTGTTAATTTAAATAGCCAGAAGCTACTGGACCAGGCACCATAGGTCTACAGTGCATGATACATAACTAATAGTTCCCACTGCAGTCATGGGGGTCATTTCCATGACACTCTTTCAGGCCAGCAAACTTGGACCTATGAACTCCTTTCAGTTCCTAAATATTTGGATTCATGCTAAAAGACTCCTAGCAATAATTTTAACTGCTATATCATGCTGGAAAATTCAATTCGCTAATATCTCTGCCTCCCAATTTTATCCTCCCAATTTTATTTACCTAGATGTCTTTAAGAAATCAGGATCCCCAACTACTTTAGATGCTAGATTTATTCGGGCACATATACCCATGACAGTCTTGCTAAAAGAACAAAAATATTATCAAACTTTAATAAAACTTCTGGATTTACCAGTTTATAAGAATCATTACGACAGAGAATCACAAATTATTACCCCAATGAATGTAATGCTATTAGTAAAATTCAAAATGTGAAACTTATAGAAGTAACCCAGTTTTTTTCAAGCAAAAAAAGCACAAGGTAGAAAAGGACTTAAAAGATCTATAGATTAACAACAAAGTAAACGGACAACCTACAAAATGGGAAAAAATATTCACAAACTATGCATCTGACAAAGTACTAATAATACCCAGAATCTACAAGGAACTCAAGGAAAAGAAAAAAGAAACAAAAAACATTAAAAGGTGAGCAAAGGACATGAACATTTTTTAAAAGATGACGAATGGCCAACATGAAAAAATGTTAGCATCACTAAACAGAAATGCAAATTAAAACTTCAGTGAGATACTCTTATTCCAGTTAGAATACCTGTTATTAGAAAGTAAAAAGCAATAGATAGTGGGTGGTGCCTGTGGCTCAAGGAGTAGGGTGCCGGCCTCATATACCAGGGGTGGCAGGTTCAAGCCTGGCCCTGGCCAAAACTGCAAAAAAAGATAGATACTGGCACAGATGTGGAGGAAAGAGAATGATCAGGCACTGTTGGTGGGAATGTAAATAAATAAAACCTCTATGGAAAAAAGTATTGAGATTCCTTAAAGACTGAAAGTAGATAGATCCAGCAATTCCATTCTTGATATCTGCCCAAAGGAAAATAAGTCATTCTATCAAAAAATTACACGTATGTTTACTGCAGCACTATTCAGAATAGCAAAGATAATGGAAAAATCCTAGGTACCCATCAGTTCACGAACAGATGAAAATGTATCACAGGCACACACACAGAAAAGAACAAATCATGTCTTTTACAGCAGCATGGATGGAACTGGAGGCCATAGTCAAACAACACAGTCTCATGAGTAGGAGATGGGTGTGAGACGAGAAATTGCTTACTGGATACTATGTACGCTAACCAGTTGATGGTTACACAGAGCCCAAACTTTACCATCATGTGATGTATCTGTACCTCACAATCGATAAAAAATCAACAAAAGAAATCTATAGAATAAGAGACTTAAGAGATCCTTTGTTTGTAATGTACAGACCTTGTTTGGATCCTATTTAGGGCAAACAGTAACTTGCATAAATGATACTCCTTTATGACAAAGCAATAATTAATGCAAAGCAATAAGTGAGTAAGCTTAATACCCTTGAGAGGACTGGGATTTGCTTGGAAATAATCCAGGGATAGGTGGCAGAGAAGGAAGAGGAAGATGATTAGCTGATTGTTAAAATAGGGTTCTGAGTAACTTGGGATCCTTATAATATTCTGTTTACTTTCACATATATTTGAATTTTCTTTTTAAAAATGGTTTCAAAGATGACAATGGCATTCTGGTATTTCTTTTCATAATAGTGTTCTAAAACATTACCACTTTTACTCTTTTTGTTGTTGAGACAGGGTCTTACTCTGTCACCTGGCCTGCAGTGCAGTGGTGTCATCAGAGGTCACTGCAGCCTCAAACGCTTGGGCTCCAGCAATCTTCCTGCCTCAGCCTCCTGAGCAGCTGGAACTACAAACACCTGCCACCACGCCTGGCTAATCTGTTGATTTTCAACCTTATTATACTTACCACCTTGCTACTTCTTTGTGCCCTATAAATGTCTACACAGCCACCAAACTCCAATGCTCAAATTCCAAGATAAATTAATAATTTTCTTAATGCTTACAATAAATATCACCAAGATTTTTGTCTATGTGCTCTGTTAGTAACTATTCATGCACCTGCTTAAATTCCATACCTTAAATGTACTTTTAAAGGTTTGAGCACTATTATAAGTTTAACTTATGTTCATTGAATAAAATCAGAATAACAAAAGAAAATAATCCATAATCTTCTTATATATCTGGAAATTACTTCTATTAACCTCCAGAAATTATTTCTATTAATATATAGGAATATATATGTATATATACACACACATGTATATACATGTCCCAGTCTTTCTACAGAGTCTTATACAAATACTTTAAAATCTTTTAAATTATCTGTTTTCCCCCTAATTAAAAAAGTTTAAAGTGACCTTCCCGAATCCCCGTGTGACATTAATAAATACACCCTTTAGGAGAGAGGACACATTCAGATGAAAATACTTTTAACTTCCAAGGATAACTGATGGCTTCAAAAAGAAATGTATCCATACCAAGGATTTTCCTTTGACAGACTACATCATGCTCAGAATTTACTTCAAAAATGAAATGTCAAACACTTCCCTGATGTTCATATCTGAAACTGGAAAAAAAGAAGTCTGCAAGTCCATTTGGTCTGTTAGAATTGTCCTAACTGGTCAAAGAGTGCAGGTCAGCATCTCCCCACAGCTCAGAGTTTATTATATTTATTATATTAAAACAGACAAATAACATTTTTCCTATGCTTTGTATCTCTAATGTCTATGAACAATACCCAGGAGAAATCATAATGTTTTCTCCAAGAAAAGAAGGGGGAAGTTAACTTATTCTGAAGGAGGTTTCTGCCATCTCACAATCGTAACAGCAGAGATGGTCGTTACTTCCATTGTGGCTAGTGTTGAGGGACATCTGAGTGGTTAGGACAAAATTAGTAAAACTCAGAGGCAGCTCTAATATCACTTATGTAATGGTGATTTCAATGCTGTTTTCATAATCACTAAGCACAAAACTCCTAATTTTGACCAGCGCCTGCCTGGTCTAATCTATAAAGCCTTCTTTAACCACCTTTCTCCAGACCACTAAATTCTACCTTTGCTTCCCACTACAAGGTGGCAAAGTGGCTTGGGCAGAAAGTAGGCATCATGACATCACCTCAGAGAAATATTTGATCCACAGATAATATGTTGAACCTAAGTATTTTTATCTGTAAAATGGAAAGGAGGAACCCATGCTGAGTACAGGTGGTCCTTAACTTACAATGGCTTATGGTTTTTTGATTTTACCGTAGTATGAAAATACTGTTTTCTCTTCAGATTGCATTAATCTTTTACTGTTTACACTGATGCAAAACCAACACCATACATGAAGTACTCACACACAACCATTAGGTTTTTCACTTTTGGTTCAGTATTCAATAAATTACATGAGATAATCTGCACCTTATTTTAAAATAGACTTTGTGTTAGGTGACTTTGCCCAACAGTAGGCTACTGTAAATGTTCTGAGCACATTCAAGGTAGCCTAAGCTATGATGTCACTAAGTTAAGTGTATTAAATGCATTTCAACTTATATTTTCAACTTAGCATCATGTTTACCAGGACGTGATCCCATTGTCAGTCAAAGAGCATCTATATGTAATAAACCTCAAGTATAACTTTGTACCTACCTCTGTTAACATGTAATTTCACTTTTTCAATGGAGTGATTAATTTTTTTTTTCTTTTTTCTTTTTTTGAGACAGAATCTCACTTTGTTGCCCTCTTTGTTGCAGACTGCTGTGGCTTCACACCTCACAGCAACCTCAAACTCTTGGGCTTAAGTGATTCTCTTTCCTCAGCCTCCCAAGGAGCTGGGACTACAGGCGCCCACCTCAACGCCTGACTGTTTCTCGTTGTAGTTGTCATTGTTGCTTGACAGGCCCAAACTGAGTTTGAACCCGTTCAACTCCACTGTATGTGGCTGGCTCCTTAGCGGCTAAGCTACATGCACCAAACTCATTAAAATTTTTTCTAATAATCAGAAAATGGACTAAAAACTCAGAACAGTACAAAATTATTTCTGTCTGTCTCTTAGCACAGTGACTGGTACATAATTAGCACCCAAAAAGTGTGCTGAAAAGAGGAGTCAATTATGAGGTTTTTAAAAGTAAAGACAAAGAAAAGTAAAGAAAAGAACCGTTTAGTGTTAAAAACATGAGTTAATTTGGCAGCCAAATGTATTTACATGAAATCAAAATCTCCCACTGCTACAGACGAGCCATCAGAGCAACATAATAAAAATTGTGCTTGATTTCTCAAGACAGACACAGCTACCTGGTAATGGATAAGTCAAAAGGAGGGAAGAAATGAGATTTAAAAGATAACTGCTCCATAAACTTCACAGTTATTGTTAAGGCCATTGGAAAGCCTACTATCATTAGCTCTTTATTCTCCATAAATTAATGGAGAATACTGTCTTCCTAAAAGAGAGATGGCACTGTTCAAGTAATGCAATTGAAATAAAAAATGGCTCCACCCAATGGAAAGCAGTCTTGGACAGGTATTCAGAACACTGGTTTCTAGCATCAACTTTATACTTTCCCTGGTACCTCACTCCACAGCCTTTCACGTCCTGTGGTTCTCCAGTTCTTCACTGTAGAGAGATGGGCTTGAACTAGATCAGCAGTTCTCAAACTTTGGGTACAATATGGGACCTGTGGGCTTAAAGTACAGATGGTAGGGGCCCCTCCCAGAGTTTCTTAGTCAGTAGATGGGGCCTGCAAATTTTTATTCTTAACTAATGCCCCTGTCTTACTGGTGTTACTGATTTGGGGACCACCAAATAATAATATATATATGTGTGTGTGCGAGGCTGAGGAGTTCTGACCAGCCTAAGCAAGAACAAGACTGTGTCTCTACTAAAAATTATACACACACACTCTCACACTCACCAGTGTTTTGAAAATAAACTCCCCATTTGAGCCTTATATCCATCATAGGGTTAACTGTAATTCAGGCCAATAAATGTTTAAAAGAATATATTCTTAGTAGTTGTCTCTGTCCCAAAACTCAGTCCAACTATTTACTTTTCCTCTGATACATGATTTCCATCTGCTCATACTAGAACCATAACCATTGGTTCAATTTTAGTAAGATCTTTGAAACATTAATGTTTAAAATATTAAACGTGATAGAGAAGCTATCATGCAGACTTAGAAAAATATGCTACATAGAAATTGGTTTAATTGGTAAGAAAATTGACTTCAATGTACGATTCTAGTATTGATATTGTAATAGACATTTTTATCTTTTTTTCTAGCATAATGTTGTAACAGTAATTCTCCCTCCTGTGAATGTCAGCAAAACTGCAGCTTAAAAGCGGCAGCATCAAAAATATACAAATGGGACCTGATCCAGGTTAAAAGCTTCCACACAGCTAAAGACACAATAAACAAAGCAAATAGGCCATCCTCAGAATAGAAGATACTCTCATGTTACAAATCTGAACAGGGGCCAGTAACTAGAATCTACAGAGAATTCAAGCAAATCAAAAAGAAGCAAGTATACAATCCAGTGAATCACTGGGCAAGAGAAATGAACAGAATCTTCTCCCAAGACAATAGAAAAATGGCTGGAAAACACATGAAGAATGATTATCATCTCTAAGCATCAGAGAAATGCAAATCAAAACCACCTTGAAATATCAGCTAACAGTAGTGAAAATAGCCCACATCACAAAGTCCCAAAGCCGCAGATGTTGGTGAAGGTGTAGAAAAAGAAGCGAATCCTTGTACACTGTTGGTGAGATTGCAAATTAATACAGCCTTTTTGAAAAGAAATACAGAGAATCACCAGAGAGAGAAAAGCAGACCTTCCATTTGATCCCATAATGCCATTACTAGTTGTCTACCAAGAAGAAAATAAATCATTTTTACCATAAGGACATTTGCACCACAATGTTTATAGCAGCTCAATTCACAGTTGCAAAGATGTGGAAACAACCCAAGTGCCCGTCAACGTATGAGTGGATTGATAAACTGTGGCTGTGTATAGCATGGAATACTATTCAGCTAAAAAAGATGGAGACTTTACCTCTTTTGTATTTACCTGGATGGATATGGAGAACATTCTCCTTACTAAAGTATCTCAAGAATGTAAAATGAGCATTCTATGTACTCAATACTAATTTGAAACTAGCAGATGGACAACTACAGACCTACATGGGAAGACAAAGTCAAGAAGGGGGAAGAAGGGCATCCTCTTTAGTAAGCCCCTACCAAATAGATACAGTGTAGGAGTATATGGCACACCCCTTGGGTAAAGGACTCAAATACAACTTGGAATTAATTTCAGGTACCCTATGTTAATAAAAAAAAAAAAAAAAGAATATAAGAGAAAAGAACTTGTTTGCCCCAGAGGAAGGACAAATTTGTGATCTATAACAAACAGTATGAAGTCATTTTCCAGTATTGCATAAACACAGGTCACAAACCTCAAGGTAGGAAGCAGGGTGAGGGCATGACCATCCATTCATCCAATTAAGTTTTTACTCAGTGTCTAGTATGTGCCCATCACTGTGGGATGTACAGAGGAAGCAATGATCCAAAAGGATCCAGTTCCTGAACACATAGAGCTTATAGACAATAAAGTATTCATACAGATGAATGTAAAATGAGTCCTGTAAGTTATAGAAAAGAGAGTCATAGGTGCTATGACCCAGAACAGAAGTATAATCAAAGAGGAGGAAAAAAGATGCAAAAACTCTTCGGTAAAACTAAATGAAAGACTTTATCATGAGCTGAACTGTGTCCTCAAATTCCTATGTTGAATTCCCAGCTCTTCCATGCCTCAGAATGTAATACCATTGCCTTTCTAGAGGCAGTTTTGTTAAATGTCATCAAATGAGTGGGTCCTGTCATGTGATGTACAAATGACCCTCAAACTATGTTGGGGTAAGGAACACCAACTGCTTACACATTTGAAAATCTATGTATCATCTTTGACTCCCCCAAAGTTAACTATTAATAGCCTATTGTTGACTGAAAGCTTTCCAGATAATATAAAGTCAATTGACACGTATATTGTGTGCTAAGTATATTATATACGGTATTCTTAACATATAGTAAGCTATAAGAAAAGTTAAAAGGGAAAAGAAGAGATGTTTGCTATTCATTTAGTGGAAGTAGATCTTGATGAAGGTCGTCCTCCTCCTCGTCTTCACATTGAGTAGGCTGAGGAAGGAAGGAGAGTTTGGTCTTGCTGTCTCAGAGATGGCCGAGGACATGGAAGGGGAAGGCAGGAGAGGCAGACACACTTGGTATTTACAGAACTATATCATCAGTTCTGACCTTTTATTTCTGATCTATTTAAATGTTTCCACAGGGTACTAGTCCTTTGTCCACCATTTGCTTCATCTCTGATGCCTGCATGATAGAAGGGTCCATGTTGGAAAGGAAGCCAAAGGCAGTATTGAATCATGGGAACCCTTTGCCAGATTGTCCAACATCAGTCTGTTTTCTGCTGGTGCTGATTCTATGTCTTCTTCCTCACCGTTCAGCACTGCTTTGGAAGCGCTCACCTCCATCAGGTCATCTGTTACTTTTCTCTGACATGGTATCTGTTGACTTGAATTTTTCCAACATCTATATCTTGAAACCCTTCACCTCTCGCCATGTTTTGCCACACCCACAGTCTCTTTCACAATCTCCTTGACTGGCTGTGTAAATCCTGTGAAGTCATGCACAAACATCTGGACACAATTCTCCAGCAGGAATTGGTCATTTGGGGCCTAGTGGCTTTTTCTGTAACAATGATGGCATTTTCAGACTTCCAGACTTTATTGTTTTATCAGTGCTCTCTTCTGTAGCGTTGACACTTTTTTCCCCAGAGAATATCATGTGTAATGAGCCTTAAAGGTCCTTATGACCCTGTGATCTAGAGTCTTCAATAGAAATGTCTTCGTGGACATTTAGACCACTTCAGTGATGTTGGTGTTGAGCTCCTGGGGTTCTAGGTGTTCAGGGGCAATTGGATAATGTAATTATCAAATTACATCCAGAAAAGAACTTGCAGAAACCCAGTAAAAGGGCGGCGTCTGTGGCTCAGGGGGTAGGGTGCCGGCCCCATATACCAAGGGTGGCGGTTTCAAACCCAGCCCAGGCTGAACTGCAAAACAGAAAAATAGCCGAGCGTCATAGCGGGCACCAGTAGTCCCACCTACTCGGGAGGCTGAGGCAAGAGAAATGCCTAAGCCCAGGAGTTGGAGGTTGCTGTGAACCATGTGACACCACGGCACTCTACCAAGAATGATAAAGTGAGACTCTGTCTCTACAAAAAACAAAGCAACACAAAAAACAGAAAAGAACTTTAAAGGCAGTCCCTTACATAAGCCAAAGTCCCTTTGACTTCAGGGACAAAGCATTGATGGAAGCAATCCAGAGAGAGGGTGCTCACTGTCTAGGACTTCTGGTTGTACACCTGGGATACTGGCTGCTGGTGTTTATCTTTTCCCTTCAAGGCTTAGTTGAGGTTAGCAGCTTCATAGATAAGGACAGTCCTGCTTATAAACCCCAATACATTTGCACAAAAGAGAGTTAGCCTATCCCTTCCTGCCTTAAATCCTGGCGCTCGCCTCTTCCTTATTAATAAGTGTCCTTTGTGACCCCACCCACCACCAGTAGGGGACTTTTATCTTCATTAAAAACCTGTTAAAACAGATAGCCTTTCTTCTCATTGACTTTCTTAATGGCATCTGGAAACTAATCCTCTGTTTCTTGGTTGGCAGAAGCCACCTCTCCCATTATCTTGAGTTTTTTAAGCCAAATCTCTTTCTGAAATTATCAAACCATCCTCTACTGGCATTCAATCATCCAGCTTCAGATCCTTCACCTGTCTTTTGCTTTAAATTATCTTATAATGATTTCACCTTTTTCTCGAATCATATTAGAGTCTAGAGATAGTCCTTTCCTTGTAGCAATCCTGCAACCACATAAAAGCTGCATGTTCAACACCAGATAAAAGGTATTTCACAAAAAGCGCAAGGTTTTCTTGCTTGCTGGTGTAGCTAAAGTGACATCTTCACAAATTTCGTTTTCACTCACTGCAAATAGTGCCATGAAGTTTGGGTTTGTGTGCATAAGTTTTGATAAGTTTTAACTTTTTATAATAGATTTGTATGTGTTTCATGGTAGCACAAGGTTAATGATAAAATAGACTCATATATGCATATATTTTATACATTCATGGTATATTTCTTAATATGTTTGGTTATTTCCAGGGTAGGCGGTTTTTGAGAGTTGTTGGTATATTGTTTAGGACCAGATGGAGATCCTGCACAGTCAAAGTGAGCTTGCTTAGGGGGTTATAAATAACTTCATGGGGTTGTTTCCTAAGCTCCCCTTTTTTCTCCATTATCTTTTTGGTCCTCTAGATAGAAAGTTGAGCTCTATTTACCCCACTTTGCCATGCACTTGTGGTATCTATGCCCAGGCTCTGGAGCCAAGTAATGGGGGACAGAGAGAAGAACAGAAGTTTATCTTACTCTTTGGGGAACATAGCTTCTTCCTCAAAGTTTTGGGCATTTGAGGACCCCTGTTACCATTGCTGTCTCTTCCAGGCAACCTCTTTCCTAAGTGTTTGCCTTGAAACTTGTGGTGTCTACATGCCAACACCCAGTTCCAGGTTGCAAGAGTTCAGGCCATAGGATCCCAGAGGGGATAAAATAAATTTAAGGTCATAATTTCCGTCAGAGTTCAAGTTCTGGTCATCTTCTCTCATCTGTCTACGATGATTTATTTTTCACAATCTTCAAATAACTGTTCTTTGCACTCTGTCCAGGTTTTATAGCTGTTGTCAGTGGGAGAGATAGAGTCGAGTGTACTTACTCCATCTCACCTTGAAATGGAATTCTCTCAGTTATATTTTTAAGAACTTACAAGAGCTACTATAAAAGGTAAAACAGGCTGTAGTTATTAACCATAAATAAATAAAATACAAGCCATGAGAAAAGAAGAAAGCTGAATAAAAACAAAATATAGAACAAGATAACAAGTAGATCATTTAAGAAAATTAATTTAACAACACTGGTTAAACCCCCATATTTATATGGGTTGTAAGAGAGTTAAAAAATGCAAGAAATAATAATAAGAAAATAAATAAGAAATAAACCTCAAACAATTAACATCATAATTAAGAAAATGAGGTGAGGGATATATTAACCAGTACAATGTAAACATGATCTACCTCTTTATGATTTAATAAAAAAAACCCTCAAAATCTCAGAGATTTAAAAATAAAAGTGGAAGCAATAACCACAAACATACAAATTAACAAAGAATTAGGCAAATGGCTATTTTTAAAAATAAAGGAAGCTTATAATAGCATATAAACTCAAATTTAAGATAAATATAAAACAAAAATATAAACTATAACAGAATTGTGGGCCTTCCTATCAATAATAGCATTGGAATAGGTCAGCTAAAATTACTAATTGATAATGAATTTCTCATTATGTCTGTAATAGCTTTAATCAAACTGAGAAATAAGTTAGCAAAATGTTAAGGTTACAAAGGTTCTGAATAATATAATTCATAAAGGTGATTTAACAGCAATTAAATGTAAAATTTATAATAATAGTCTATATACAAAAGAAAAAATATTCAACCCCTTGAAGGAAAATATTGAACCCCTTGAAGGATTCAAATTGACATTACAAAATTTAAAATGGTTCAGCACAGTGGTGGTTGAAGTTTGATCCTGGAACCAGCAACATTAGTTATCTCCTGAAAATGTGACAGAAGCACAGACCTCGGAAGCTCTGGGGCAGTCCCAGCAATGTGTGTTTCAGCTTGCCTGCCACGGAGTTCCAATGCAAGCTCAAGTTCACAAACCACTGTCCTAAGGATTAAGTGAGTTTTATTTTTTATAGTGCCTTATCTAAGTCCAGCCTGCTGTTACTCAGAATACAATCTATATTTTCAGAATAGAACAAAAACAGTTTCTGAAATGGGTTACTGAGGAAGCATCTTCATTAAATCAGCAATTTTTTTAAAAAGGAGGATCTCCAAGAACTTGTCAGAAATGCAGATGCTCATACTTCATCCCACACTTACTAAATAAGAATCTCTGGTCTGGGACAAGCACTCTGTGTTTTAACATATCTTCTAGGACCCAGGTGATTCTGATACGGAGGCTAGAGACTGAGAATCACAGATATGTTGAAAAAGAAAAGCAGCAACGACTACTCCATGTAACAGCACTCATGGAAGGCAGCCAGTGTTGTGTGGATTCAGATCTAGATTTATATCTTAAT
Organism: Arctocebus calabarensis; assembly: GCA_963573935.1. NCBI lineage: Eukaryota > Metazoa > Chordata > Mammalia > Primates > Lorisidae > Arctocebus > Arctocebus calabarensis. The sequence continues at coordinate 4,572 of CAUYON010152843.1, read as the reverse complement.
ATACTTTAGTCTTTGAATAAGAAATAGAAGATTCAGATCTAGATTTATATCTTATTCTTATTCAAAGACTATTATATAGACTATTCAAAGTGAGGTGAGGGATATATTAACCAGTACAATGTAAACATGATCTTCAAATAGTCTATTCAAAGACTATTATATTTATATTATATTATTTATAATTTTTATAATATTTATAATATTTTATAATAGTCTTTGAATAAGAAATAGAAGAATTATATTATAATATAGTAGAAGAAATATATTCTTATTCAAAGACTATCTTATCTTTGAATAACAAATAGAATTATAATAGAAGAAATATATTATATTATATCTTATAGTCTTTGAATAAGAAACAGAAGAATTATATAGTGTCCTCTGTATTTGAAAGATCAGAATTGACACTGCCAATGTTTCTTCTTGTTTCCATGAAAGGGAAAAGAAAAAACTACTAATAATAGCAACCATTATTGACTTATCCCTACTACCATGTATGAACACATTCTATCCAAGTCACAATCTTAAGGATACATTCTAATATGTTCACCATTTTAGGGATGAGAAGTAGAAAGACCATGTAATCTGACAGCTTAACAACAATTTAAGAATAACAAAGACCTAAGAAAAGCAAGAAGAATAAAGTAAATATATAAGGAATTTTTTAAAAAAAATTGTAGCCCTTAGTACTATAAATAATAGTACTGTGTGTGTGTGTGTATATATGCATTTATAAACTTAGGATGCCTACCACCATATTTGATGTGGTCCTCAAATATTTGTGATATGAATGAATGAATGCCTTACATCTGTACATGCTTCCCTAATGCCTCAACAATAAACTCCAAACTCCTTAATTTCTTTTCCTGAGACAAAGTCTCACTTTGTCACTCCATCTGGAGTACAGTGGTGTTGTCACAGCTCATTGCAACCTCAAACTCCTGGGTTGAAGCAATCCTCCTGCCTTAGCTTTGCCAGAGCTGGAGACTACAGGCACCCACCACCACACCTGGCTAATTTTCCTACTTTTAGTAAAGATAGGGGTCTTACTTTTGCTCAGGCTGGTCTAGAACTCCTGAGCAAGCCTGGGCGCCTATATCTCAGTGGTTAGGGCACCAGCCACATGCCCCAGGGCTGGTGGGTTCAAACCTAGCCCCAGCCTGCTAAACAAACAAACATAAAGTAGAACTCATGAGCTACTGGCCTGTCTCTCCGGTGTTGTGGTCCATCTCCCTCCTTTTTAAACTCTGTATTTCAGCCAAAACAAAGCAGACATATTTTCCATAAACTTCTTGTAGCTCTCAGCTGTCATCTTTTCCACCTCTTTCCCTTTTTTCTTGGCAAAATCTGATAAATCTGATCATGCTTCAAGTCTCAGCTCATGATAGGCTCCTGGGAAAAGCCTTTCCCAAGAGCCTACATGTGCCCACAGCGTTAGCCCTTTGGCAATCACTTCAGCACTGGACAACCTTGCTCGTCACCCTCCATTTCTGTGGGCTCTTCACTTACTAGCTCTTTTGCTTCACCAAGTTCCTTGGTGGAAGAGGCTTCATCTAACTCACCTTTCTATTTCCCAGGCATTCCCATGATATGCTAGTGTATGTGAAATAAAATATATGGAGCAGGAAAGTCATTTAAAAATAATGCCGTCAGCAGGTACAGCCTTGGTAATCTAAATAAATCTTTTATGTCCCTCATTCAGTTGATGAGTCTAAACAAATTACTTGACTCTGTTAATCAGTTGAATATATTAAATAAGCAATTTTATAATTTTTGAGAGCATCAAATAATGTATGGTAAGAGTTTTAAGTGTCACAGATGATAATGACATTAAAAAGAAATCGTGAACAAAATATATGATCACATTTTTTTTTCCCCTAATAAATTTTTAAGGCTGTTACTGAAGTTTCATCATTGAGGAGTTGTTACAAGAACACAATTTCAGTTCTATAAAATATCATACTCTTTACCAATAAAGTTTATTATTTCTAATAGTTGTTCTATTACTTATGTAATCATACCTCAGGGTGAACTAAAAACTCCTACATTAAAAACAAGCCTCCCCAAATTTATATATTTAACCTATAAATAGAAAAAAATTAACTAAGCTCAAAGATCTTACACAGCCTTCAGAAAATACTCTTTATACCAACAGAGACCGAATAATCCAGTAAGTCACATGTGTAATACTGATTATCATAGAACTCCAAGCACATGCCACAGAAAAGAAATAGCCAAAGGATCTCAGTTTGGTCTAATCAGTACATGTTAATATGGAATAACCAAAGACCACCTTGTAAAACATGAACTAAAAATCCTTATACTGGTTTTTACTAATAAAACCAAAATGTTGATATGATTGGAAAATAGCCAGGAATTGACCTCATCTTTTATCGGTGTCAACCAACACATAAAAATTATACTGTCTTGAATATAATTTCATTATTGATATAATTCAAGTATTAAGGGTTATTTGAAATAATAGACATAATTTTTGGACTTCATACCATGGTTAATCCTTACAATAATTCGGGGGGGGGGGTTATATCTTTTTTTTCTTTTTTGGAGGAAACAGACTTAGAGAAATTAATAATCTTGCTCAGTAGACACCAAAGCTCAGATTGCTAAAACCAAACCACAACCAAAACATTATTGTTGACAGCATGTGGAATTTTTAACTTGAAAGTATCATAACAAATCCTTCCACACCACGAAATCATTAAGACTGTAGCACTAGCTCCAGGGAATATGAGGTTTGTTTTTTTTTCTAAACATTGTGACGCATGGAATTATGATCTCCTTAGATCACACTGTCATTTTCAGGAGAGCTGTGTTAAAATAGCTCAAGATCACCACACAGACTTACCTAAGCTTGACCTTGTGTTGGATCTTTCTATGATCGCGTGCTTACTGGGATTGTTTAATACTGAGCGTTTGGCAAGCGAGATATCAGCGGTGACCCTTGTGATGGATATCCTGTTGGAGAAAAAGTAACAGAAGAACCTAAGGTTATTAATCTAAACAAATGGGGGGGTGGGCTCAAGAATGTAGGCTCAAAAGTCAGGGTTTAAAACCCTAGGGAAATTATTGGAGAACTTTTTTGGCTAATAAGGGTAAAGCTTGACAGAAATTAAGGGATCTCGAAAAGTAGAGCTCCAACCTAAAAGAAAGGTAAAAAGAATCTCCAAGGATAATGATGAGGGCTGTCCCAGAATGATGCCGAGCACAGAGAGAAATAGTCTACATTAGAACTGGCTACAACAACTCAGGGATTCAAGAAGTTAAGTAATAACTTTGGCTCCGTATTTAACATTTATTATAACCGTGTAAATAGTATTCCAATGGACCATGTCATATACTGTGCTTTTTCTTATATGCTTTGTGGTTTTCACAAAATGAATAATTTTACTTTTTAGACTTGCTTAATTTTCTGTTAATTTGCCGTGAATCCAGCCCCCAATTCTCTCCCAGCTGTCTAAATCTTTTCACAGTATATTCAAAGGCATCTAGTAGTTTCTCAATTTTAGCTACTGGGAGATCAAGAGAGGAGATATATGCAGGTGTGTGATTTGTAGAAGTACTCCATATTCTTCCTGGTATGAAATCCATAGAAAGTCTAACACTGAAGACTCAAGTAGCAAATTAAACCCTTTATTTAGAAGCAAGGAGAAAATATCAAACGTCACAGCTGAATACTTACAAGTAGTTGCAATCTAGAGACCAGGACATTTGATAAACTATGAAAAGGGACTACTGGTTTTTATAGAGAGATTTTGATCTTTATCTTTGTATGATAATATTCATTTTGGTGTATAGGTACAAGCATTTGGACCAATTTATAGAGTTCTATATTGGTACAAAATCCTTCCATGACCTCCTATAATTCAATGGGCTGCTGCCTTTGTAGTCAGTCTTCCCTCCAACTCCATTTCCACTGGGAAATACAGAACTGTTTCCTGTCCCTATACAGTTTTGCCTTTTCCAAAATATGTGGCCTTCTGAGTTGACCACCTTTAACTTTGTGGAAGGGATGTGAGATTCATCCATACTGTTTGTTTCAACAGTTTACTTTTTAGTCTGAAGCTATTTTTTTTCAAAAAAGGTAAGTATTTGATGAAAATCTTATTTAGCATTTAAAAAGCAGCAATCAGAAAAATAAACATTAAACTCATCAATTTAGAAAATAGTTTCATTGTTATATTGCCTTGTGTTCACAAGGGAAGCCAGGCTATACATGGGAGCCTCCGCTGCTCTGTGATGATTACCAAATGCTTTCATTTATTCAGGGGTGATGTGGAAGGGTAGGGTGGTACCATCTGGGAAGTGCCAGCTGTCACACTTGTAACAGATTCCCTGATGCTGAGCCTGGCCACAGGGAAAGCTGTTCACTCGACACTTGTAACTGGAGTCCCTTGATGTTGAGCCTGGCCACAGGAGGAGCTGTCTACTCGGCACAGGTAACAGGATGCCCTTGATGCTGAGCCTGGCCACAGGGGGAGCTGTTCACTCGGCACAGGTAACAGGATGCCCTTGATGCTGAGCCTGGCCACAGGGGGAGCTGTTCACTCGGCA
>CAUYON010152838.1:0-34065 GCA_963573935.1 Arctocebus calabarensis | reverse complement strand
AGGAAATTCACATGAAACTGACCTAGGCATAGGGAATGGGGATTCCACATTTAGTCCTAAGTGTAAAGTGAAGGAGACACCAAGGCACAGGTGTCTCCTCGGCAGTTGTCCAGCCTTTTTGGCTATTGGAGCCTCCGGTGGGGGTTGGAGGCCCCCCTCCTTGCCTGTCATCCAGCCCGCTGGTTCTTCAGCTGGCTGCCGCAGCACCGACACCACATAATTCTCTGTTTAAAATCTACTGGGCTATCTTTGATAGACTTTTATCCTTTTCTAATTTTTGTATTCCATCTTTTATATCTTTAGATATCTCATATGTGCTAATTTTTCTATCATATCCATAATTCTGTGTGTTTGTGTGTGAACATACACGTGTGTAGAGGGATTACCCCTGGCATATGATCTCCCTAGTGAGTTTCCATTTGCTTTTCTTTGGGCCAGAGAATGCTATAGACCTGGTGCTATTTGTGTGTCCTCCCAAGGATCTACCTTGTGGCCTCCGGTGATCTACCCTGTGGGCTTCTGGTGAGCTTTTCTGTCTTGCCAGGGTCCTGGTCTTGGTTTCCTTAATGGAGTTGCTTACAGCTTACGTTCTTTCTTCTAGTCTTAGTTTGGTCATTTTGTTTACATACTTGTTTCTTTTTTTTTTTAATTATTCCTTAGAGAGTTCTTTTGTAGTTTATCAATCCCAGAAAAACATTAAAAATATCTTCATTTAGGTTTGCATTGTTAATTTCTAATTAACTCAAGATGTGACTGTATTGCAGCTGAGATACCCTTCTGGTCACATTGCCTGCCAAGCTACAGATGCCTATTTGCTGGAATCATGAATCATGTTTTGGGGGATATTGTTGACTCCATCATTTAGTGTCTCCTGAACTTCCATGTAATGATAGAAAAAAATAGTAATAATAACAACAACATAAAACTCCAGAGACCATGCTAACCACTGAACAAGTAATATCTCTAGTCCCCTCAACATGATGAAGCTGCGTTCATGAGAGTAAAAGTGAATGGTGTTTATTTATCATGAAATGAGTTGACAATGGAGCTGAGATCAATACGCTATTTCTGTACATTTATGACTGTGTCCTTGTATATCTCAATTTTTTAAAAAATACAATGATATAAACTTTTCAGGAAAGTTGCTTTAAAAATATAATAAGGAGATACATTAATTTACCTCAAGAAACTGGCCTGATTTCTCTTTTCCAACAATGAAAATACTTCCTGACTGTCCATGCCTCCACTTTACTTGGGACACCAGAAAGCTGTGTAACAAATTGGAAGGTCAACTTAGTTAAATTTGGTTACCATGATTATTTATAGCCCCCCTTAGTCATAACATTCTGGTTTTATGTAGATTTTACCGTATACTCACAGCATCATTTTGTATTTTTAAACATACCATTTAAACATAAGTAATTAAAGAAATAAAAATTGAATATCATAGATACATGTTTGCCTTATAGAAAGGTTTAATGAGACAGAGTTTGTATTCAAAGCAAAAATAATATTCTAGCAGGTCAAATGTCCACATCAGGTAATATTTTAGTTTTATTTCTGGAGACTGAATTCTCTTCTAGCTACTGGGTGACAAAACACACACACACACACAAAATGACAGTAAGTGTATTTTAGTATTTTTAGAAACTTTACTAAAAGCTTCCCTGAGTTTGTTCTTCATCTCAGCAATCCTTCCCGGGTCCCTTTGGTTTTATACATTGTAGAGAAAAGGAAAGGGCAAGCTGAAGCTTGTACTCTGCCAATGCCACAGGAATAAAGCATTTCTTTATTATAAGGATTTGGCTCATGTGATCAGGGAGGCCAAGAAGTCCCGAGATCTGCGGTCTGTAATCTGGAGACACAGGAAAGCCAGGGATGTAGTTCTGAGAACCAGAGAGCTAATAGTGAAAGTCTTAGCCTAGGGCAGGAGAAGCACAGTGTCCCAGTTCCGGTCCTTAGGCAGATCATTAGCCCTTCGTCCAAGCACCCTCACAAACATACCCAGAAACAATGTTTTAATCTGGGCAATCTGTGGCCCAGTCAAGTTGTCGAATAAAATTATCAAAGGTAGCAAGTGACAGAACCAGGAAGGACTAGTCTGGAACTCTCTCTCTTTCTGCTTTTTGCTTCCTATATTGCTAAAATAAATACAGATTATTTCTTCTTTCCCAGCTTCTAGGAATTGGAGGCGATGCCCTTATACCTGTTTTACTTCTTGATATCACTGCTCTAAACTTTTGTCTTATTTAAAAGAGAATCATCTATTGCTCTTCCCTTTGAAATTTAATATTTTGTAACTGTCTTTCTATTTAGTCCTGGAGGTTCTGAAAAGGTACTGATAGGAGTAGCCTCAGCATCCATCAGGTTCTCCCTTCATTTAAATGTCAAATGATAATGACAAAAGTCTCTTAATTTTTCCCCTACTTCCAGAAATCTGGTCATCTTCCATTGAAATGGGGCCTCTGCTCTTGGAAGAGTCCTCCATTTCCCTGCAAGTTTTGTTCTAGTCAAATAAATTAACATCTCTTCTCTGCAAAATACTATACTACACATGATGTTCTTATCATCATATTTTGGAATACTCAGAAGACTTACAGAAGAATACAAACTTGTATTTCAAAAATGATGATGCTTACTACTCTGTCATGTACCAGACTACGTGCTTTTCAGCATTTTCTCTCATTTGATTTCCATAAGAATTTGGTGAGGTGAGTACAGATAAGGAAATTGGGGATTATAAAGATGAACTGTTTGGAATTACCCAGAGTGTACGGGGCAGACCGAAGTGTCAGACTTTGGTTTCTCCATCTCTGAAGCGCAAACTTCTACCTGTGGGTGGTTCTGTATCTCCAGCAATATTGATGAAGTCACATTGTGGGGCTCAGGACTTGCCATCCTGGCACCCAGCAGAGCCCCTGGAATGGAGAAGGAAGCCCAGGTGGGGAGGTGAAGACTAAGGTGGGGGGAAGTAAGGATCCTGCCAGGCAGTGAGAGACCAGGACACAATAACAGGTGCCATTTTGGAGTCAAAGAATCTAGAGATAAGGTGGGGGCTGTACAACCCAGAGCCTGGGTATTAAAGCAGACTGGAAGCCAAGCTGAGGATTCCTTTGCACAAGACTCAAAACCATTTTATGAACAAAGCAGTTTCATAAATAAAGCAGCAACCTGGGCATCTAGGAGTTGGGAAGAGATGAATGGGCAAGGATAGAGAAAGTTGGACAATCAGGACAGCTGACCAGGTGGCGGAATGACAGATCAGTGGATTAAGAGTGCACCACCTCAGAATTCCAAAATCTCTCTTCCATGCACTGTGTGACCTTCACCAAGCTCTTCACCTCTTTGAGCACCAGGTTACTCATTTCTAAAATGAAAAGGACCATAGTTACCTTATGGAGGAGTTTTAAGAAACAAATAATCTGCAATGTGCTCGTCATGCAGTGGGCTTTCACTCATGAACACACATTCATTCTTCTGAGACTTCCTTGGTATGAGTTCCTCTGCTGTAACAATTTGCACATAGTGGCTAAAAGCAACACAAATTGATTATCTAGAAATCATGGAGGCCAAAAATCCAAAATGGGTTTTACTGAGCTATAATCAGTGTTGGTGAGGCTACTTCCTTCTGGAAGCTCCCAGGGAGAATGTTTTCTTGCCCACATTCCTTGGTTTGTGATCCCTTTCTCCATCTTCAAAGCCAGCAATGTAACATCTCCAAATCTTTCTTTTTCTGCTTTTATCTTCCCATCGTCTTTCTGATTCTGACCCTTCTGCCTTCTTCTTCTTAGGACCCTTGTGATGGCATTGGGCCTACGTGGGAAATCCAGAGTCACCTCCCTATCTCAAGATCCTGAACTTAATCACACCTGCAGAGTCTCTTTTGCCTTATGAGGTAGCACCAAAGCTGTGAGGTATGTTATACTGTTGTGGAGACATCTTCAAGGTCATTAGTCTGCTGATTCAACACCGCAGGAACTGCATGGTCCTAAAGACAGGTGTGAGACCAGGTCTACAACAAGATTTGAATGGAAAGCACCACAGAGAATGTGTGGGATAAGTGTAATTCTGCCATCACACTTTATGGACTATCCAGAGCAACTCTCCCTTCTATAGCTGAGAAAATTGAGGCCAGCAAGGCAAAATTTCTTGCCCAAGGGAACAGAGAATAAGTTTGAGGTGACTTCAATTTTTAATATAAATATGATAAAGCCGCAAATGTAAATTCTCTTGATTTTTATTTATTTATATTTTTAAGGCCTCAAAATTCAATTGTTTATATTCTTATATCCTATGTCTGTGTTTGTGTTTTATCTTAACAATTGTCATTTTCTGAAATTATTTAGTTTTTATTTGTTTTCTTTATAGTTTCCTATACTGTTTCAAGCATTGCTAGTTCCACAAGAATGTATTGGATAGGTAGATGGATGGATGGATGGATGGACACTATTTATTAAGTGTGATGCTAAGCAATTCATATACCTTGTATCAATACTATTATCATTCCCGTATTACACATGAGAAACATTGAGAGGTTACATAATATGAATAAGCTCAAAAGCAAGTGACAAAATTGGGCTTAAAACCCAGGCAGGCCACTCCTGAGCTATGAAACTCTTCACCCCCTGCTGGGCAAATTCTGGCTCCTGAGCTTGCATTTTACAGGGCAGTGGATATGTGCAGTTACTTTTTGGAAGAGAGTGATCTTAAACCTCTCACTCCTACATCTGTTCTGCTCTGTTCACAGGCTTTGAACTTCAGTCTAATCCAAGTTAGCAGCACAGAGCAGCTCCTGGAAATTGGTTCACACGTGCTGATGGGCCCAGTAGCCCAGAGCTAACCCACTCGCTGTCTCTGACCACAGAGCAGCAGACAAGAACCTGGGTTCATGGGCATGAGTGTTGGGAGGAGGCCATACATAGCTGGAACTCAGTCTGAAACTGACATAGAGGGAAAAAGGAAGGCAAATAACCCTCGATGCGAATTCACTGTCAACTCTAACGTGCATTAAAAGGAGCCAAGCCAGGCATAGTAAATAGCCACTGCCTTCCAGCCTGGTGACACACTGAGACCCCATGTCAAAAAATGAAAGAAAAACATCCCTTTATGTTTGGCTCCAGATTTACACTTTAAAAATAGCTCTTCTACTCATCATCTGATTGGATCACCCTAAGTAAACTTATATAAGCTTTATATAAACTTATATAATAAAATTTAATAACCTGATTTAACAGAAAACTGGGGCTCAGAGAAGCAAATAATAAGTGCTACTCTGATTTGAAATTTATTAATGTCTCAACACCAAGCACCTTCTTCTCCCATGTTGTGGGCTGGATGGCGGCCCCCATAAAGGTATGTCCACATCCTGATCCCCAGAACCTGTGAATACTGCCTTATACAACAAAAGATGTGACTAACTTAAGGTCATTGGAAAAAGACAGACTTCATCCTCATTATTTGGGTGGGTCCTCAATATAGTCACACATTTCTCCTAGCAGAGACGCAGAGAGAGTTTTGAGGCAGGAACGGAGTGATGTGATCACATGCCAAGAAACATCTGGAACTGCTAGAAGCTGGGAGAGGCAAGGAAAGATTTTCCCCTGGACCTTTCAGAGGGAATGAGTCCCCACTGACACCTTGACTTTGAAGATTAGCCTCTAGAACTATAAGAACAACTTTATGTTGTTTTTAGCTACTCAGCTAAAAACTATAATTTAGCTTTGTTAACAGAAGTCAAAGGAAACTAATACATAGATACCCCACTGTGCTTATACCACACAGAAGTATATATTTACAAGGTATATGCTTTTCATCAACATGAATTGCCAGTAGTCGGGCCTTTCTGATGGTGTTATAGTGGAGTGTATTCTTTGAGATAAGTAAAATGATTTCTTTAAAATTATATTTAAGGCTGACTTGCCCCTCTTTCTGGCCAGTTTCCCTCAAATTATTTGGGTTCAGAGTTATGTTATGGTAAGGAAGACTGTATTTCATAAGATTTCCCAGGGAAATTCAGGGTCTTCTTATGAAGATGCACATTCCAAAGGATCCCAAATAAATATTGGTGCAAATGACAAAGGCAGCTATCCTTCACCCCAAACTGAAACAAAAACAGGGGCTCCAATTGGCCAGCCCTGTCTTCCTAGAATTTAATCTATCTTCAAACCTAACATGATGGAGAATCATAGGAAAAGTAGCAGATTCTAGAAAGGTATCCTGCAGCTGCAGACATAGGATTAGATTTCCTTTGAAGTCCCGTGCAGGAGAAATACCTAAATGCTTAAAACTCAAACCCAATCTCCAGCTTCTTTTTATGCTATTAATTTGAAATGGTGGAGAGAGAGATTATGCAATTCAACCCACAGAGCTGAAGCCCTGATTCCCAGTGGACTGAATAAAATTAATGATTCCTGCTGAGTAAATAAAACTTAAAGGGCTTTAGAAGGCCTGGTCAAAAAGGAACTTTGAAATGTTGTTCCTCAAACACTAAGTGCTAGAAGATTATTGGAACCTAAATAAAGATGATGATAGTGGCAGTGATGATGACACTGACTGATGATGACAGTGGTGATGGTGATGAGGTAGAGATGATGAAGGTGACAGTGGTGGGATGCGAAGATAAGGAAGCTGAGGGTGTGGTGGTGGATGGTGACTGTAATGACTATTAATCCAGGATCTTTAGAATTCTAAAATTACATTCTTTGGGGTAACAAAGTTTTGTTTGGTTCCTGGTTCAGTTGAAAAAAGCATATTTTGAATTATCCCCCAAATTTTCAAATGTATTATTTCACCCACTAAACATTTTTCAAGTGCTGGTAATAATCTAGGTGCTGTCCTAAGCCTTGAAGAGCAAATTTTGGTAAAATATAATCTCAAGGAGTTCAGAATTATTATACATTGAAAGTCTGTACCCCCCTCAGAGTTCCATGTCGAAATCCTACCCTCCCCCCAGTATGAAGGTGGGGATTTCAGTGAGTGATTAGGTCAGACCCTTAGGGAAGATGCCTGAGCAAGCTCCCTTCCCTCTTCTGCTTTGTGAGGACAGAGAGAAGGGCTGTCAGTGAACCAGAAAACAAGCCCTCAGCAACAAAAAACTTGATAGTGCCTTGCCCTTGGACTTCCCAGCCTCCAGAACTGTAAGAAATACATTCCTGTTATTTATAAGCCAGGAAATTCATGGTATTCTGCTTTAACAGCCCAGACAAAGGGTCTAGATATGGAGACTCAGGTGTGGAGACTCAGAATCATAGCTGGTCGCTTTCCTGGTACTCAAGAATCATAATACATGTAGCATTTAGGAACTGTTATGATGTCCTGGGAGGGAAATAGAGTCAGTAGGAAAGTGTGAAGGGTCATTTAACTTCCCCTGCATGTTCCTGGAAGCCCATGGCCACTGCATAAGACACCAGGAGAGTCACCCTGCCATGGGTAGAGCAGGTGGGACAAGGGGTCATGAAATAGCAGACCCCATCCATCCCTGTGGGCAGGTGTGCAGTAATGAGAGTGATCTGTGTGGGAGCACATGTGTGTGCATACATGAGGCACGAACATGCATTTATAAGCGTGGTGCTATGTATGTTCTGTGTATGAATAGGCATATCTGCATGCATGCAGCATATGTGTTTACATGTATGTGTGGTAGTACATATATACACATACACACATATATGTGTGTGTATTTGGTATGTGTAGCTATGCATGTGTGTATGTGTGTCAGAAGACCTATGGTTCGCATGTGTGGGGAGGGGAATTTTTTAAAAATCTTAAACAACTTTTTTTTTTTTTAGTAGAGACAGAGTCTCACTCTATTGCCCTCGGTAGAGTGCTATGGAGTCACAGCTCACAGCAACCCCCAGGTCTTGGGCTTAAGCAATTCTCCTGCCTCAGCCTTCCAAGTAGCTGGGACTACAGGGGCCCACCACAGTGCCTGGCTAATTTTTGATGCAGTTCGGCCGGAGCTGGGTTTGAACCCGTAGTCCTCGGTATATGGGACTGGCGCCCTACTCCCTGAGCCACAGGCGCCGACCAAAAATCTTAAAAAACTTTAATAGTTTACATGTGGTAAGTGAGATCAAGCAGTCTGAGTTTTCCTACCTTCACTAACCAATAGAATTATTGGGGTATTTATTGAATTGAGCAATGTCTAAGGTAGTAATGAATGAAAGAGTAGCAAGAGTTTGTGACTTTTACAACATGCCAACCTGGCACTAGGCGTGGTTTGTAGGTAATCTCCACTAACTCTCAGGTTGACACTGTTACTAGCCCCCATTTGACAGGTGAACCCATGAAGTCACAGGCTGTCAAACAAGTCACTCATGGTGCCAAAATGGCCATATTCAACTCGAGGTATTAAATTGGAAGCCCAGCTCTCTAACGCACCTCGCCCCTCTGTGCAATGACACATGGGACTGGGTGGTGTGGGCACATCCCACATACGTAAGAGTTTGCGGGTATGGGGAGTATGGGTACAGGGGTGCTGATGACGAGAGGCCATGGCTGGTGCCAGTGTCTGAATGCACAGTCACATGGGCATCAACGTGCCCTTGCCTCTGTCCCAGATGGAAAGTGCACTCTGGCTTCTTGTTGGCATTTCTCACCTGTGGCACATTGACATTACACTGTTCCTCTGGTGTTTAGAAGTACCCATTTTGCAAAGGGGCTCAGGAGCCTGGGGGGAGCCAAGCTTTCTGTGTGGTAAATTGCTTGATTTTCAAGGATTAGGGAGCACATGTGAAGCACCTTGTTATTCCCCACAACATAGTGGGCATGTGATAATCAATGGTTGTTGTTACTATGAAAAATGTCTACCTGATGGATATTTAATGGTTTCCTCCACCCTTGATCCCAAATGGACTATCTCCTAGGGGTCTCCAAACATCCTCAGGACTTTAGTTCTTGCCTCTAGATCATCCTTGTCCTGATAGATGAACCAATTCTGTGAAGCCTGTAGCTGCCATCACCAAGGACCATAGCTGGTCACTTTCCCGGTGCTCAAGTCCTTCTTAAATAATCCCAAGCTTTGACTTCAGCTTACAATTAGAGTCCTCCCTGATCCCTCATTAACTGAGCATCTATTAGGGGCCATGTTCCAAACCAGGAAGGTTTCTCTTACCTATTTGAAAGATGAGGAGGTAGAGACTCACAGATGGGAAGTGGCTTCCCCAAAGCCACATGGCTTGTGGCATAAGATACACCCTCAACAGCCTCTACCTGAGAAGCTTGGTAGAGGACATCGGGGACTTAAGCAGATAGGTTCACACACATACCTTTCCCCCAAGCTTCCTGCTGGAAAAGCAGCTCTCTGACCCATCCCTCAGGCCTTCACGCCCTCACCACAGGTGATCAGGGAGACTTCCCAGAGAAGAGACATTTGAGCAAAAAACAGAGAGAACTGTCAGAACTATCTGGAAAATGGCACATAACCCTCCCATCCAAACTCCTATGCACTATGATTCTTTACGTTTTATTTCTGTTAGCTTATTTGGTTTATTGTTTGATTCACCTAGAAGAGGACATTCACTCTTTGATCCTCAGCACCTAAACTATGCTTCTTACCTAGCACACACACGTGTGTGTACTTATGTATACATATAAAACATGTAATATTCCTGGAATGAAAATTCTGTGGGCAAGTATTCTTGCTAAGTGGGCACTCAGATGATTTCAAGAACTAACAACCTGATTAACCCAGATCAATAGAATATTGACCTGACTGAGTTAGGATTACAGTTTCTCTTCTTGACTGCATGTCATTTCCCTACAGTAACATACACTTGAATATCTCTCAAAAACACTAGGAGGTGAGTATCATCCCCCTTTAGAGGGTGCGGAGAATCTGCTCAGCATTATCATGTGAGGAAACAGCAGAGTTTGCATTGTCTCCTGGGCCATAGTGACTCTGAAGTCTGTGCTTAACCCATTGCAAGAGCAAATTTTAAGTTTATTTCACTCTAGAATCTGAAATGGGCCTTGTCATGGGTAGAGATTCTCAGGCCCCAGCTCTGGAGATTCTGATTCCTGAGGCCCAAGGAAACACAGGAATCATATTTTCCACCAGTACCCACAGCAGGTTCTGCTGGTTTGGCCCATGGGCCTGGGTTTGAGGACCCCCAGGCTCTGGCCTGCCCTCCCTATTGAAATAGCTGACGTGAGTTTGGTTGGAATCTCCATTTGACGCGGGTGGTGGCCATTTCTAACAGTCTGTATGTGTGCGTGAGAGAGAGGGGAGGGTGGGGGCAAAGTAAACAGGAGAAGGAATAATTGATTGGGGGGATTTTATTATTTTATTCCCCCCACCCCCAGATATTTATACCACCAGCGATGGTGAAAAGAGACCCCTTGACTCTAAACTCTCAAAATGCCTACGTGGGAGTCAGACTATAATTTACTTTTCTAAAGATGCCTCAATTATATCCAAGGAAAAGCCTGGTTACATTTTTGAAACTCAGGAGCAGCAGCTTTTAAATTTATTCAGACTAATGAGCACATATAAATGGGGCGAATGCTAATTCGCTAGAGTTGGTGGCGGCGGTGGGAGAAACACAACAAGAGTGTCATAGCTGGGGAACAAAGTGAATGGGTGATGTGAGTGACAGTAAAGATTTCTTTTAACATCACTAAAGGGCGGCAGAAGTGACAGGAAAGAGGACGGATGCAGACTCCTGCAGCACTGGGAGAATTTGTGTACCATCAGGAAGGGACACGTTCTCTTGTTACCAACTTAATAAGTTCAGCAGAACCAGGAAAGGAGGCTGGGACCAAAGGTGGAAGGGCGTCTGCCCTACTTCCTTAGAAGGCAGGGGACACTGATCACAGTGCCCAGAGGATGTGGCTTTCCATTTAACTAGAGGGCCCTCCTCTTGCAAATTTTATAGGCGTCAGAACCATGGTTTTTAATCTGTTTCCATAGATCTCAGAAATGAATTTAGCCTCCTCCGGAGACAGCTTCCACTTAGGGATCATCTCGAAGGGAATGAAATCCTAAATCAAAACCCATCGGTGTACACCTGGATTTCGAGAGCGTTGCTCCCCAGTCAAATCTGCAGGCTTCTGAAGTTGGAAGCCTCCAGCTCAGGGAGAAAGCAGTGGGAAGCAGAACTCTGAAACCTTAATAAGCATGGCTTTGTGGCCTGCATTTGTGTTTTGGGGAGAGTGGGGGAGGTGTTAGAATGGAATGCTGGCCCCAATGCAGCTCAGGTCTCCTGTATTCGTTGCTTTATGGCAGAGACGGACGTCTTCTAACACTGTGTGTTGAATCTGTGTTTGCGCATGACCTTGTGGGACCCAGGGCCTATACTGAGTGCACCCCTGCTTCCCTTCCCAAACTGTCTTCTCCTCACTCTGCCCACGCACCTCCTGAGGGGCAGGTTATAGAGAAAGACACCGCTTGTTATGGATTGAATTATCCTCCCACCTCCAATTCACATGGTGAAGCCCCAACTCCCTATGTGACTGTACTTAGAAATAGGGCCTTTAAGGAGATAATTAAGGTTAAATGAGGTATTAAGGGCATAGTGCTAGACCAACAGAAGGGAAGGATGTCCTTATAAGAAGAGGAATAGGCATCAGAGCCCTCTCTTTTCAGATGTGCACAGAGGAAAGGCCAAGAAAGATTCAGTAAGAAGGCAGGCAGCTGTTTGCAAGCCAGGAAAAGAGGCCTCACCAAAAGTAACCCTGATGGCACCTGCATCTTGGACTTCAAAATGTCTGTAGTTTAAGCCACCTGCTCTGTGGTATTTTTATGGTAGCCTGAGCTAAGCCATACAAAAGGAGTCCTCTGCTTAGGCAGCATACCGGGTTCTCCCTCTGTTTGGAACGCCTTTCTCCTATCACACACTTGATGGTCTCAGTTCAGCTACCTGGCAGATCCACTGGATTTCCACAGATTGAAAAGGGTAACTCTGCTCAATGCTTACTTAGAAACCCATACCTCTTCCCTTATGACATTGAGTACACTGTCCTGAAAATATGGCCTTACCTGATTTGCCCCTCAACTAATCTCTAAATACCCGAGGCCATGGACTCAGACTTACAGCTTGGTGTTTGCAGAACCTAGCTTAGTATCTATCAGGGGATCAAATTTTTATCACTGATTGATTGATGGATCAATAAAACGGATAGGGAAATAAACAAAGAGTGGGTGGATGCACGGACAGATGGATAGATGAATGGACGAATAGGTGAGTGGGTGGATAGATGAATGAACGGAGGGAACAACAAAGGAATGGATGGGTGAATAAGTGGATGGATGGATGGATAGATGGATGGATGAAGGAAGGAATGGATGGGTGGACAAGTGAATGGGCGGATGGATGGATGGTGGATGGGTAAGTAACTAGTAGATGGATGATGAATAGGCAGGCAGGTGGATGAGTAAGATGCTAGATGAATGAATGCATGATAAATAGATGAATGAATGGATGAGTAGATGGATAAGTGGGTGGATGGGTGGATATGTGGGTGGCTCAATGGATATGTGGGTGGCTGGGTGGATGGGTGGGTGGCTCGATGGATACGTGGATGGCTGGGTGGATGGGTCGGTGAATGAGTTGGTGGACAGCTGATTCATCAGATGGGTGGTTGTTTAAAAGTCTATTGCCTTTCCTGGCATAGAGCACTCAGCAGCATATAAAGTAAAGGAGGTGCTGTGGTTAGAGCACCACAGTGTACTTCTCCATTGCACACCATTCTCTTCATCAAGCTTTGTATCTAAAATGTCCTTACTCAGTCCTTTACAGCATTCAGTAGATTTTCTTAAATCTTTGCCTGGGATCTCTCTGAATCCATTCTTCACATTGAATGTTGTCACATCCCATTGCTGGCCTAATTTAAACTCAAAGTAGAGTAGTCAGAATAATGTGAAATAATATTAACTGTGGACAAGGCATTCAACAAATGACTATCTCATTTAATCCTCACAAACCAATACCTGGAAGTTGGTATCATTAACCTCATGTGATAGCTGAAAACCATAAGGCACAGCAAACTGAGGTCAAAGATGGGATTCAAATCACATCTGTGCAGCCTTAATCCAAAACTCCAAGATGAATGGGAAGTCCTGGCTGCCCTGTGACTTCTTGAAAGATGGACACCAGTGGTATCTGGAATTGCACCTGCATTTTCTGCAAGAAGAATTAGGCTTGGAGATATATTTCTCTTTGAAATAATTTTATTAGGGGACATTTCCTACTGTGCTGAAAGCTGACCTCTTGGACAAACACAGTGTCATAAAAATGTGCTATTTGCTACAAGTGCATTGGGAGTTTTAAATCATCAAACTAAAGTACCCCAGGCTCTGACAGTAAAATTTTCATTCAAAGAAGGACTCAGCTTCACAACATAATAAATTATATATGACTGGGACATATAAAACATTTAAAGATATACAGAATTTCTCTGCATTTGTGTTCAGTGAGAGAGTTCAGCTCTTGAAGTACTGTTTTATGTCAATCCTGACTATAAGAAGAAAATAGGCCCCCCTTCTCCCTTCTCACCAGTGAGAACCAACAAAACAAGTTGCTTTTCTCCAATATTCTAGTGTTCAGATTTTATGTTTTCTTTTTTCTTTTATTTCCAAGTATGTGTGGGACTCTAAGCTTCGCCTTAGTGACCACCAAGACCAGGATAATTCAACATAAACAGCAGAGACATGCATTAGAAAGACCAAAGGGGCTATGTAAGATGGGTCAGGGTCAGGATTAGGGGCTATTATTAAAAAATGATAGCTTAAATAAATAAGTAATTACTGGAACTACTTTTTTTTTTTTTTTTTTTAAGTTACTGAGTTTAGAAATACATGTATTTCTAAACACAAGGTAACACTCATATGCCTGGCACATGGTAGATGGTAAGTGACAAGTTCTTGTGCCTTTCTGGACAGAAAGATGATCTTAGAATCAAGCTAACCCATTAGTGTGTGTTAGACAGCATTGTTGCGTTAAAACTCTATAGTGATCTGTCCCCAAATTCAGAGGCTTACAATAACAGACATCTTCACACTTAGGAGTTTACAGCAGTTTAGTGGTGCTAGCCTGGGGTTTGGCTGAGAAGCTCTCATTCAAGATCATGGTCAGTTGGATTTATATTTAGATTGAGTATTGGGTTCAAGTCTGTACCATGTGTTTGCACCTTTTCTTTAAACTTGACCTGCTGGAGGCATGCTCTATTCATGCCGAATGGCAGGAATCCAAGAGTTTCAACAAAAACAAGCAATGTCTTTTGAGGCATTGGCTGAAAACTGGCACTTTGTCCTTCTAAGCTATCCCATTGGCCCAGTCAAGTCAGATGGCCAGGCCCAATACCAGCAGTTCAGGAGAATACCACTTTAGGGAGTGGTCAAAGGCATCAATGCATAATTCAAATACAAGGAGAACTTGAAGAATTATAAATCACTTCTTTGACCTCTCTTGGGCTTTTTCTTTCCCCCATATCCTAATGTGCTGTGAAACTTTGAGTAAATCATTTCTATCTCAAGTGAGGATCTGACCTCAAAGTTTCCATTCTTTTCACCATTAGCTCTCTGTCCACCAGCAAGAAGAGAGAGTAGGGGGGCGTTGAGGGGGAGAAGGGGAACAAGCAGAGTCTGCAGGTTAGGCAATTTTTTTTAAGTGAGAATGGGAGTTAAAAGCACTTTCCAAG
The DNA here is from genome assembly GCA_963573935.1 of Arctocebus calabarensis. Taxonomy (NCBI): domain Eukaryota; kingdom Metazoa; phylum Chordata; class Mammalia; order Primates; family Lorisidae; genus Arctocebus; species Arctocebus calabarensis. The sequence continues at coordinate 19,428 of CAUYON010152838.1, read as the reverse complement.
TATGCAGACAGCTCCATTCATGTGCCTTTCACCTCTTGCCAAGCCCACATTCCAGGGTAGGTATTCAGTTAATCATCTTTTTTGCAGAAACTTGATCCAAACCCTCAGGTCCCTTCATTGTGATTTAGTCTATTTTTGTTTCCTGAAATCCCATCTGTTTTGCCAGCCCTGGAAGGGGAATGGTGAAATCTCTAAGCAGGTGAAAGCCCCTGGTCTTCATGTGAGTCAGAGGGGCCTCTCACAGCCAGGATGCTGGGCACTGTCTGGCTCAGAGCCAGACAGAGCTCCCATCCCAAGTTAATTACAAGGAAACCTTGAGGCTGGGGAGGCGCAGGGCTCAAAGCACCACAGCTGGCTCAGAAGGGCTAGAGTGAGGGCCCAGACTGATTCTGACCTCACCCCTGACCTTTAGAAGCTATGTGAAGCTAGACAACATTCCTGTGCTTCAGAGAGCTAACGTTCCAATGTTGATGCTGATTGTTATTACATTATATGTGTTATTATATGGTTATAAAAATACAGCATAGCATTAACACAATATAACATTACCCCAGGTTACATGTGCACATGTATTATATGCTAATGTAATGATATATTATAGTTTTATATGATACATAGCATAATTATATGATATGATAATAAAACTATAACATATTATAACATTAACTTAATAAGGCATAAATATACATTATGAATATATCCATATAATTTAGTTACTTTGTATTATGTGATAATATGGTGTGTATTATAAAGACAGAAACATATTATATATGACCATAGGAAATATATTATGCAATATTCACTAAAATGTGTAATGTATGCAATATTTTTGCGTTACAGGGTTCTTGCTAGTTTTATTACTATGACCTTGGAGTACTGGGTTTGTATTAGAGCTGAGATTCCCACCCTTTTTTCTCTAACCCCAGAGCCTGTGTGCTTAAACTCCGCAAGTAGTGCTCGTCTCTATAAAATAAGGTATATAAAAGATGTGCTGCTTTTACTTTATAAAAAGGCCCCAGCTGCTGGGAGAGGCAGAGCCTAAAGGTCGGAGATACTGGTGGCTCTGGGGTAAGACAAAACCAAATTGGAATATCAGCTCTGTCACTTAGCTCTGGGCCAGGCCTCTCTTGAAGTCTGAATTTTCTTATCTGCAAATGGTGATCATTTTAACTCCAAGATTACTCAAAGCTATGTAAATGCAGAGACATTCATACTCACGCACGGGCATATACCTAGAATGTAATAGGAGTCAAAAGAATATTAGTGTCTTGGGGGCATGTGCACAGTTTCACATGAGTGCCAGGCCCCAGTTCACCACCTGAGTACCCTTAGGTGGGTCTGCTAAACTGCTTGAGACTTTCCCAGTCTCTACAAGGACAGCAAGGCCTGTCCTGTGCTGTTGGGGGGAGGCTGGTGGTGACAAAGCACACAAAGCACTGCGTTCTCAGTAGGTTTCCAGTAAAGGGCACTTTGTTTATAGAACTGGGACAAGTTCCACTGTGGATGGTGGGGAAATAAGGCAGCAGCGTTGTTGAGACTCAAGCATCTCCCTTCTCACCTCCTGTTCCTGGATTGCCAGGGCTACACGGGAGGATCCTTGGAAGATTGGGGGGCGTGGGGCGCGACCGCTGAGGCTCTTCTCTGCTGAAAGGCTCCACAGAAGACACAGGGATGCAACGTGCAAACCCGTGGACAGTTCTGTTTGTGCCGGCATCAACTGTCATGCCCACCCCCAGGCCCCCTTGTCTCTGCTCTCAGAGTTTCCACCCAGTCTATCACTCCATCCATCAGTGCCATCCTGTGACTCCGTGCTGGCTCGCTGCCACTGCCTGTTGTCCTCTGCTCGTTCTTTGCACAGACATTTACGTGAACTTGTGGTGTGCTCACTCTGGGCTCTGGGTTCCCCCAAAAGGACAGCAGTTTCTTTTAGTCTTTCTCATAGTCCTTGTCACACCAAACCTCACAGGAGCGTTTGCTCTCTACATTCAATTCTGGGTCTCCTGGACAGTGGGGAACTGGCTGCAGACATGTTGCAATACTAAAAAGAAATTCTATTGTCCATGACCTTGAAATTTACTGTATGTACATGTAATTGGAGGAAGATACAGCAGTCACTAGGTATGTGCAGCCACTCAAATTCAAATTCAGTTGAAATTAAACAGAACGAAAAATACAGATCTTCCATCTCCTGGTCCACATTTTGAGTGCTCAGCAGTCACATGTGAGTTTGGCAAACGTGTCACACTGTGCAAAGAATATCTCTCTCTGGCACCTGTATCCCTGTGTCCCTCTTGGACCTCTGTTGCTCCCTGTTCACTGTGGCTATTTCCTTTAAAATTGTAACCAATTATTTATACATTTTTTATTTATGGCTGTTACCTCCAACCAGGCCATGAGCCCCGAGAGGTAAGAACGCTGTCTATCTCTTTTGTCCACCACCACACTTAGAATAGGATTAGTACACAGGGGATGCTGAAAACTTATTGCTAAAGTGAACGAGTGTGACGATGAACCTCTATATCCCATTGACTTGACTTCAGATCCACATGTGAATGGACTGTCGTTTTGGTGAGAGAAATCCACTGTGTGGTCATAGCTCTTCACAAGGACACTATGTACCATCTCCTCAGCCGTGCCTGTCCTCACTGGTGCTCCATAGGTCTCTCCAGCTCTGGCCTGCTCATCTTTGCACACATGAGGTCTCAAGTCCCTGGGACATCCTCTTACATCCACATTCCTGTGATTGAATCCCACCCAAACTTCCAGGATCAAATGGAAGGCCACCGTCAAGAAGGCTTCCTCAATACGATGCCTCCCTCCGTCTCCTTATCTTCTTTCCTCCAAAAAGGAATTAGGAATGACCTCTTTCCACCTTGAACACCTTGCCTTTTATACTCTGGAAACCTCACACCTGCTGCTCTGTGGATGGTCGGCTTCATTCTCATTTGTTCTTGTTTGTGTTTGATATGTGAGAGCAGATTCTGTGTCTAATTTAAATTCATGTTACCAGGCTCTCAGAAAATCATTTAACACATAGTGGAGACTTAACACATATTATTTGAATGAATATATGAATGTGCTCCTAAATATATGATATTTATGATATAAGTTTATGATAATATATTCAGAACAAATAACTTTTATTTTATTTTATTTTTGTAAGACAGAGTTTTATTCTCTCCCCCCAGGTAGAGTGCTATGGCATCACAGCTCATGGCAACCTCAAACTCCTGGGCTCAAAAAAATCTTCTTGCCTCAGCTTCTTAAATAACTGGGAGTATAGGCTTAGGAGACCATGCTTGGCTTATTTTTCTATTTTTAGTAGAGATGGGGTCTCACTCTTGCTCAGGGTGATCTTGAACTCCTGAGCTCAAGGAATCCACCTGCATTGGCCAGCAGAGTGCTAGAATTACAGGCATGAACCACTGCACCTGACCAATGACAGTTTTTTAAAACTGTGATTTTTCTATTTATAAATGTTCATTGTCACTCATAACTTTATTCTCCTTACGGTTTACTTCATGGCTTTTTTTTAGTTTTTCAAGGATTCATACCAAACTGTGAAGCATAAAGCTTTATAGCTTACATAATTTATAAAACCAAATTTTAAAATTACAGGTTGAGGACTAAGGGCTAAAAGAAGCAAATTCCTAAATATCTTTAGGAATGGACTTCTATTATCTTTATCTTGCAACAAATAAATTAAAGTAGGAAAAATTATGAACCATTACTGTACCTTACTTGAATCTTATACCTTACATCCATATTTCAAAAAAGAAGCTATAAATGCAGACCCACCCATTTATCCCATTTTTATCACACGTTCAAGACTATGAGAACATTCTTCATGTTTAAGGCTTGCAGAGTCTTGGCCCATCCAATGTGACATGCCATTCCTTGCTCATCTCAACCCTACTATCTAGGATCCTGTTGAATGTTGGCTTTCCAAAAATCACCCACACAACCTGAGGAAAACCTAAATTTGTTGCCTTTGAAGTAAGTGAGAATCTCAAAGGAGCTTATGGAAGCAGTATCTCTGAAGAGGGGAGGCAAGGTTGGGATTTATTCCAGATTGAAAATTGGTTTCAGGCAGGCCTTCCAATTTGGGGCTTGGTAGGGTTTGGGTAAAGCTCAAGGTAGAACATTCCAGAATGGATGGAATTAGCAAAGCAAGAAAGGGATTAAAAGAATGCTAGGGTACAAACTGTTGATGTTTCATTAAAGAAGAGTTGATGGTTCTTAAGATGGAAGTCCACTTAAGGAACAATCAAATCATCAAGCCGTTTGCCTGTTGTAAAGACTTGTTAACCAAGGCAGTGGAAGAGTAAAGTTGTGTTAATGTGGAAAGTTAATTGAGTTTGTGGACAGATTTACTGGGTTTCAGAACTTTGTCTGAAATTGATCGGACCTTAGTAATCTGACCCAGCTGTGTGTGTGGGAACATGTTTTTATTTCTCTAGCCACAGTAGACAGAGGAGGAACAGAGAGGTTGTACTTTGCCCAAAGTCACACAGCTTCTTGACACAGAATACTGTTTCCTTCCTTTGTATGTGTATACATGTGTAAAATGAGTGCCAGCCCTGTTCTTGAAATCTCTATTGTGAATTAAGGACTCCTCCCTATCTGCAGGGAACCCACCCCCATAAAGAAAGAATAGGGGTGTAGAAAGCTGTTCTTCCCTGTCGATAAGCCAAATAAGTCCTTAATTCCAGTGCTTTTTGAAAAACTGCAGTAGATTTCTGATCTATTAAAATGTTATGTAAGTGGAGATATAAATACACATCGATCAATATTTTATTCAATTGTCTTTCCCTATTTGAGCCACCTTCAAGGTAGGTGGCTATTCAGAGCCTTAGGGATTGTAAATGCTGGTTTGCAGCTAGTACTTAGTGACTTAATTTTATTCTGTGAAATATTGGAGGCATGTGGAAAGGTGCTATTCTCTTTCAGGGAAGTAATCTGTGGGATGAATGCTAGATTGGGTATTAGGGCTAATGGAACATGTTAATAATATAGCAGGTTAACACTGCTGGGTACTTACAATGAGGCTTCACCGAGGCCCTGATAGAAACGTTCTCCTTCGTGTTCATGCTTGGAGACTCCTTTCTCACTTCACTGACACAAATGAAACGTTGTGTTCCATTATCTACTGCAGCCACAACACAGCACCCAATATAAAACTCTGCCTTCCCTCGCTTTGCAGGCTCATCTTTTTTTTTTTTTTTTTTTTGCACTGTATGTGCATCTTGTCTGCAAATTCTGTTCAACCCGCTCCGCCCTCCATGTAATGAAAAAGACGCTCAGACAGGACTGTTAATGGAAAACTCCTAAGGATATCGAAGCCCCTTTAGAAAATCATGAGGTACAGAATCCTGAAATTGAGAGGGTCAGCAAAGAAAAGGATGGCAAGGAAGTCACCATGGGAGAGGGAACACTCACAAGGAGGGACATTCTCATCCAGCTTCACAAACTTGGCCATCAGACTAAAGACGAGGTCCTTGTCTGAACAACTCCTTCCTCCCTGAACAACTCCTTCCTCTGACACTAGAGTATGGATTTAATGTCCCTTCCTGTCTGCAGGGAACCCCCCTGCCCACCCATCTGCAGACTGAGAGTCCCTAGGAGGGACGTTGCCCTGAATGTGGTCACATACAGTAAAAGCCTGGGTATAATCATCATACCACAGCGAAGGTGTCTGAGTGATAGGGTTGATCCTTATTTTAATTTTTATTCTTTATAGTTCTTTGGCATTTGCCCTGATGGACATGCTTTTTTTTGTTACCCAGGAATAAAAGCTGGAATCAGAGATGCCTGTGTATAAAGGGAGGTTTGGTGATGACACTGTCATTTCAACTACTTTATCTAAAGCAGATTATTTACCTTAGGGCTAGCTATCATCCTCTTTGCTCTTTTAATGTCTTTATTTAATTGGTCCCTCCCTTTTCCTACCTCCATGGAGGAGGAAGACAAGGAGTTTATTTCAATAACACTGCCTCCTCAGTTAGGGCCACCCTGTGATTTGCATTGAAAGGGAAAGCTAACCCGCACCCAGTTCCCTCCATACCCTACTCCATATGGCACCAGCGACCTGTGGCAAGGCTGTAGGACACAAGGCCTGAAAGTGACAGGCACGTGCTCCTTGTCACTGGTGGTGCCACCCTCTCCTTAGAATGCAGTCAAGAAAAAGGCAGTAGAGGTGGTGCTCTGGCTTTAGGCAAGGAGTTCTAGGGCCTTGCTGGGGTAGAGTCATTGGGAAGGGGGATTGGGCTCTGGATGGGCTGGCCCCTCTGCCTTCAGAAAGTACTCCTTGATGGAATGGCAGAGAGAGAAGGACAGTCCGGGAGGACCTACTAGAATGCTTTAGAATGCTGGGTAATTCTGAGCCCCACAAGTCCCCAGGCAAAGGGACAACACTGTCCTAGTGTACTGTGGTCTCTGCCTGACAGTCACAATCTCCAGGTTGCCGACTGGGACCAGTCCATGGCCCACTAGGAACTGGGCTGCACAGCAGTGGGTTGGGGGGGGCAGCAAGTGAAGCTTCATCTATATTTACAGTCATTCCCCATCACTCACTAGTATCACCATGTGAGCTCCTCTTTCTGTCCAATCAGTGGTGGCTGCATTCTCATAAGAACAAGAACCCTACCACAGATGGGAGGGATCTAGGTTGCCCTCCTTATGAGAATCTACTGAAGCAGTGAGCGGCTATAAATGCAGATTGTCATTTGCAAAAGTTTGACAGCACAGACCATAATAAATCAATTGATTGTAGACTCATATCAAAACCACCCCCCCTTCCTCTCCCTAGTCCCCAGAAAAATTGAATTCCATGCAACTGGTCCCTGGTGCCAAAAAGGCTTAGGACCACTGCTGAGAGGTATCCCATGAATCTCGACTTAATAAATGGATGAATGAAGTGGATCACAACATGGTATCCATGGTGCAAAGAATGACTTAAAAAGTAAAGATGGGGTGACACCTGTGGCTCAGTGGGTAGGGTTCCGGCCCCATATGCCAAGGGTGGCGGGTTCAAACCCAGCCCGGGCAGGTCCTCTGTGTATTGTTTGAGGATGCCTTTTATTTCTTCATTAATTACTTTATGACCAAAGGTGCACGTTTCCTATTGGAAGTTTAATTCCATGTGGGTTGGGATGGGGTGACAGCAGAAACCTTGATGCTGGGAAATTTGGTAGAATTAAGGAGGAAAAATAAAAGACATGTTGGAATGCTCTTTTCCCTGGCTTCATAAGTTATTAGTAGTGAGAAAATCTTGGAAGGAAACGGTTTATCACTCTCACGGTCATAGGACAGATATTTATCACTTGATCCACTTTGGCCTTGTAGAATGAAAGCAGAGGCCGTAAACCGCGCACAGAAGAGGGTAAAAACTGTTGCAGTTTCAGAATTCATTGAAGATGACGTGAAAAAGTTGTTTGGATGCTTTATTATGTGTGGGAGGATCGTAAAACCCAGGCCCAGCTACCAGCGAGGGAAGTGCGGTCAAAGAGAAGGCTGAGTGCGAAGGGGTGGTGCTGTGATTAAATTTGAAAACTGCTCTTTATAGACATGTTAAAACCGTGCACAAACCAAAAGGATGAATAAGCAGCTTTATTTGGTCAGGATCGTGCTGCTGTGAACTTATACTCCTGGAAAAGTCTGTAGTTTCTCTCTCAGTTAGGACATGAGGGTGTGTGCAAATTAAATAATGTGGAAATGCCAAGGTAGCATTCATGTATTCATTAACAAATAGTCATTAAGTGCCACCTGCACGCCAAACTCTGCACCCCAGTCAGCATGGACCCCAGAGGCTAGAGATATAACTGTGGAAAAGGCATTGCTCCCTATTTGGGAGGAGCTTTTGAACTTGGGATAATGACTAGCACCTGGGAAGATGGCGCGCTAGAGGGGAAGGGTCCCAAAGTCTGATCCTCTTAGCATGGAGTGATGTTATCTGCCTATGACTGAACTTATACTTCAGGCACACTTTTTCTTTACAATCATCACAGAAGTTACATATGTTTATGGAAGTAAGTTTTCAAAGCTCAGAAAAGTAAAAAGCAAAACAAAATCAACAATATCACTGCATAAAACAATAGATTACACTGAATTTGCCTATTCTTTTATTAATAAACTTCTGCATACATTTTGACATTGTTGGTATCACTTGCTATTTTTGTTTAAATAAGTATGTATATGCTATTATAAGTGCTTATTAATATTATTTACATGGTTTTAAAACTTGGTATCATACTTGGGACACTGCATATTGGAATTAGGGTAGACGTCTGCAAAACTCCAATGCTTAGGAACCCTGACCCCTAAGACTAAACCTCTCAGAGTCTCAGGATGGGTTACAGTCCTCAATGTTTCTTTAAGTTCCTGAGTAACTTTGATGTGCAAGCAGCACTGAGAAACCATAAATAAGTTAACTATTTTTCTTCTATTATTAGATGATTGAATTGTGCCCAAGGTTGCTTTCAGTAATAAATAATCCTGTAATGAACCTCTTGGTGGAAAGCATGTTGGTATTCGACATTACTTCCTCAGCATAGAATCTGAGCAATGGGGTTACCACATCCCAAGAATGCACCTGTGCTCATGTATCATCTTTTCTTCTCATTTCTCATTAAGAAAATAGCTATTACGAGGTGGGGGCAATGTAGCAGAAAGGCCAATTGCGACTCAGAAAGTTTGAGTCATTGGTTCTATTTGGCCCTAAAGAACGTGACTTTTTCACTATATCTGTGCCACCTTGTAGGACAACCCTTCAAAAATTTCTGTTTCATTCTTGAGGCAAGACTGGTTTTTTCAGACTTGTGTAATTCTGGATGATCTGAATGTGTCTGGAGAAGATGATGTTATGGCCCCATGTGTTGCCACAGACAATGGATAAGGCATAACTGTTCTGTGATCACAACACAGAAATCAATCAAAGCCAAATTATGGTCAGAAAGGAAAAGTTTAGAATAAGAACTGAAGTCCAAATCACTACATTATCATGTCCACTTTGTAGATGAAGAAACTACATTTAGGGAATTAAGATCATTTTAGTCTTCCCAGTTTTTATGGCAAGATCAAACCAAAAAAGCTGTTGTATTTACTGTTGTTTAACAAATAGTTGTTATACGATTCTTTGATTCAGAAGAGAAAAAGAAAGCTATCTGGGAATCTTGCTAACAATGTAGATTGCCTTAAATATCCTGAATCCACAAGTCAAGAGTCAAAACGTTCCAGAACTCTGTATTTTTAATCCCGAATAACCCAAGGGATTCTGGAACAGTAAACTCTGGGCCTCCTACACCAAGCTTCCTTCTCTTCTTCTTCCAGTTTCTGATGTGTTGTCAGCTGATGTAGAACAGCATTAGGTCAGGGCTGCTCAAGATAGAACTTTCTGTGAGGGGTGTAATTAGCTGGCAGCCTCCCATTGCCACACCTCTGGATGCAGAGGCATCCACCGTGCTTGCACCAAAGGCATGACTCCCCCAGGCTTCTATCAGACAGAGTACAGTTGCTCTTGGGGGCACAGAGCCAGGCCACTCTGCCCAGCAGTGCAGCCCCACTACCAGGGAATCCGTGCTCTGCTTCCCCATCACACGACCTTCACTTTCTCAGAACCTCACTGTAGTCTCAGGCTCTTCCTGCTCCACCCTCCTTCCTTTCCTCTCCCTTATCACAGGTATGAGACCCACAGAGCCTTTAGTCCAAAGCAGTGTGCCTACTTCCTGGAAAAAACGAACACAAGATTTTATGCACTGAGGCAAAGACGGTCCACACCAGTGGCCTGCTGAAGGTGATGCACACCACAGTCAGCCACCTGAGCATTGCGTACATCCTTTGCCAGATCTGTGCTCAGTGACATCCCATTGGTGGCTTGCAATTGGCCATGGTGGAAGAGATCACATCACCGAAATTAGTGAAGACTAAAATCGAAATTCTTCCCCTCCCCTGGGCTCTAATGGAAACATTTTGTAGAACATCATTGGTCCACCATTGCTGAAGATAGAATGCTTAGAATTCTGATCACTCCTCTCTTCCAGGTGGTGACAATGCCTTGAAGCTGCCACACAGACCCCTGTTACTAATCTCCACGGACTTGAAGCCCCTGTTGCTTCATATCCTCAAAGTTCATCATAGAAATGCTTGTCTCCACCTGCTTGCTGCTCCAATTTGTCTGTTCAAAGGCTTGCTGTTATTCTGACCTGCTCAAAACTTTCTAGCAGTCAACAACACTATGATTTTATAATCAATAAGAAATTGTAATGGCAAGAAGGCAGTTACAGTGAGTCAAATTCAAAGTAAAATGCCCTGGATATCATATTCATTCTCTCTCTCTCTCTCAATTGGAGCATCTCAAAAGGCTCAAAGAGTTCATTTCTATTCGTAATGAATAAAAATGCTCTGGAATCCATGAATTAGAGACATCATGATGTAAGATAAAAAGACTCCCAGGCAAAGTAAGGAGTAAGGCTGGCCCAAAAAAAAAAAAAAGAAGAAGAAGAAGAAGAAAGCAGATAGACAGGTAGACAGGTTGATAAATAAGTACATGGTTTGATTTTAATGAGAAAAATTCTTTGTTGGCATGGGAAAGAAGAATAACATTTTCCTTGGTACTGTTGTTACAAATACCAAAAAAAGTCCAACTGGATTTTAACTTGTGTTTTATCAGTGAAATCAGTGAAATGTGAGCATCAGTTTCGTTCACTGCATAGTGGGTCACATAGAGTTCTACTTGTGGGCTCAGGAATTATATAGAGATCTAAGGCACCTAGTAAGTGTTTAATAAAAGGGAATTTATTTCCTGCCTTCTTTTCTAGTTATTATAAAATACAAAGAAGAAGGCCTCAACGTTTCCTTGCTGGGTGTATTCATTATTAAAGAAGAGAGATTGCTTTCTGGTGTTTCTGTAAGTGAACGCTAATGTATTAAAAGCTGAAAATAAATAAAACAGGCAGACAAAAAGACAGATCAGAATTCAAGTGAAAATATCCTTCCCTATTAAACCTTGCAACACTGGAGCATAGCCATGCAGAAAAAAGAGGGAGGCGGGCAGTTGTTTAGTGTGCAGGGAAGTGATCCCACTGGGAGATGCAAAACTACTCAGACTGCTGGACGCCTCCCAGGGCATGTGCGTGAGGGTGCCATGGTAGACCAGCCGATATTATTTATGAATGATAAAGACTCTGCAAATGCCTACTCTAACTTTGGGCTACAAATTCTGCACTGAGAAGGGCACAGACATTGAAGAAGATCCAAGTGGTACAGGGCTCGCTGGATTTAGTTCCTTCCAGGAAAATCAGGTAAGGGCAGGGGAGTGCGAATGGGGAGTTTGCTTGACAAATTGCCTTGGATTTATTTTTCATCATTTATATTATATTACATAGGATTGGAATATGACTCAATGGATGGATGGAATAATAGCCTGCACGTTGAATACAATTTCTGCTACAGGCAAAATAGTACCAGATAAAGCGCTCATATCTTAATGATAGGTAAATAATCCTTTAATGTCACAGATGAACATGTGACAGACAAACATTCTTTATTCAAGACAACACCTTTATTTCTGAACCCCATTACAGCAGAGAGATTGCTACATGGGTGGCTATATTCCTACACTGATAGAGAGTAAACAAGTCACACACACCACAGGCAAGATAATGGTAGGATAGTCTCCCAACAATAGCTCCTTTTAGATGCTAGAGAATTCCTTTCCCCATTTTGCTACTACCTGAGACAGAAAGCACGTGAGGCTTTAGGCAGCCTTGACCCAGGGGTTCAAATCCCAGGTGCTCTCCTGACCAGTCGTGTGACTTCACCGTTTCGCCACCCATCAAGTGTGGGTAAATCACTCGGCATCTTGTTAAAACAAAGACTCTGATTCTCCGGGTCTGGGGTGAACCTGAGACTCTGTCTTCCTCACCAACGCTACCATGGGTTACGCTGGGATTAGTGATCCTTGGATGCCACGTTCAATTGTGAAAGCTGAAATCCTGTGAGTCATTTTTGCTGAGCCTCAGTTTCTTCATCTGCAAAATATCGATGGCTGATGTTTAATAATGCTGCGAGGATTAGACCAAGCAGTGCCTGTAAAACCCCTCGCCGAGCATCTGGCGTACACTGTGTTCCTTCGGGGAATGCTGTTGCTATTATTATTAATAGCGTGCTCACGAGAACAGAGCGGAGATTAACCACCCGATGGGAGAAAGGTGGTCTAAATTAGATGCATGTGGCCCCATCACCTTTTTATATCTTACAGCTAATGACAACCTTGAAGACTGGCTCAGCCCTATAAATTCTGGTGGCAACGAACTGAGTATTCCATTCCTGTTCTTCCCAAAATAACAATCAAATTTGGAGCGAAATAAAAAAAAGAAAATCTGTTTGTGTTAGAAACTTTCCGCCGCTCAGTAGAGCCCTGCATGTCTTGGATAGTAACTTCATTTCCCCGGGACCGTGGAGCCCGTAATCCGTGAGACTGGACGGCGCGTCCCGGCATGAGGCGCTTGCGCGGTGAGCGCCAAGATTCACTCGCAGCTCTGCGTGAGCCCCCTGAGTTCTCTTTGACAAGCTGCCGGACCCGAGAAAGCTGAAAATATGTCCATTATGGTGGAGGCTGCTGGGAGGATATGGAATTAGAAGGGGAAGGGTGGCAGATCAGGGATCCTGGGGTAGAGAACCTTCCCCAACCTCTTTCATTCCACGAAACAGAAAGCCCGAGTTTTACAAGATGCTCAGAACCCTGTTAAGGCCGGGTAAGAGGCGCTTTGGGTTCCTTTCTGCTTCATTGGAGTGGGAGACGCGATCGAGGTGTTGGAAAGAGGTTTAGCACCTGTGGAAAGGGAAGAGCTGGCACCGGCCAACTCTGCCCTCCCCTGCAGATTCGGGGGCACGCTGGTGTTAAAATGGGAGAGCTGGGGAAGAAGAGGAATGCTCAGTGCAGGCGAGGGCATGGGGTGTTGGGCCTTCGCATCCCTGGCTTGGGAGAGCATACATAAACTGTTTCTGCTTTTCTGGAAGGCAATTTGGCATTCTGTTTCAAAACCTTAAAAAAAAATGCACTATCCTTGGACCCCACAGACCTGCATCTGGAAAACTATCCCAAGAAAACAATATAAACATGTGGGAAACTTAGCTTTGGGGTGCCATGCCTAGAACCAGAATGCCAGATACTTTTCTGTGCATGTATGGGGTAATCTTGGTTATGGGTAGCAGAAAATGGAAACAGTGCCAACAGCAGCAGCAAGAGCAGAGACAAAACCAAAAACATCCCCTCCTTTCAAAACCAGAGGTAGCTCCCCTCCTCTGAGACCTGGAGGCTGGAGTGGCCCTGGGGGGAGCTGGCGCCACTCTTGGGGAGGGCCTGCAGGCGAACACCCTCCTCGGTGTTCACCGGCAAATACGAGGGTGCAGGTGTGTTGGCCTCTGAAGCGGGGTCCCCTGCTTTGCTATACAGATGGCTAAGTGCTGTTTTTAGGCAAAAGGACATTTCTGCAGACTTGGCTGCTTCTTCATAGCATCGTTTCTCTTGTAGGTAAGGATTCAAGCTGGCTGCAATTTGCACGGAAAGAGTGGCCATTAAGCCACGTGACATAGAAGTTGCAGGCAGATAGGCTCTCAAAAGGGGACCCAAGACTAATTCACAACAAATAAAAGAGCAGTCATTCCCTCCCCCCTGCCACACACACAAAAAGTAAGCTGCAGATAGTCAGGAAGGGGCTGTGTGCTCGCAATTCACTTTTACGATCGTGGTCTGAGCCAGGTAAGAGTACGTGCAGGAATAAGTAGCAAAGTTGATACCCACCCACAAACCACTGCCGCCACTGCTGCCCCTACTGAGGTCCACAGAAAAGAAACATGCAGTGACGTGATGGGGAAGGGAGCCAGTTTCCTTAGCTGGGACAGTGTCTAAGTAATGACCCCTCTAAGGAGGTACATGTGACTGGCCCATTGAAGAAAATGTAAAGGGAGGGGGCAAATGTCACAGTCAGGGGAGGAGGAGTGTTGCTATGAACCATAACAGGGGCATGGTAGGTGGAGAGGGCACAGATAATTGTATTTTGGATGGGAGATTTTTGGCAAGTTTATAGGCTTATGAGATAGCTCTAGTGGAGAGGAAGACATTGAGGGTGCTTTTTATCATGACAAATGGAGGGACACAGTCTTCTTGAAGCAGGAAAGTAAGCAGAGGAGTTTGTCTGAGGAATGAGGTGAGGTGCTCCTTGCTCAACAGGGCAGAAGTCAGGGTGTGGATGCAGACATGGGGCAGAATCACCCAGGTAAATGATGGAGAGCTTACCCCTGATTACAGGACCACCAGGGTAACTGATGGAGAGCTTACCCCTGATTACAGGACCACCAGGGTAAAGGACAGAGAGCTTACCCCTGATAATAGGACCACCAGGGTAAAGGATAGAGAGTTTACCCTTGATTACAGGACCACCAGGGTAAATGACTGAGTGCTTACCCCTGATTACAGGACCGCCAGGGTAACTGATGGAGAGCTTACCCGTGATTACAGGATCACCAGGGTAAATGATGGAGAGCTTACCCCTGATTACAGGACCACCAGGGTAAATGATGGAGAGCTTACCCCTGATAATAGGACCACCAGGGTAACTGATGGAGAGCTTACGCCTGATTACAGAACCACCAGGGTAAATGATAGAGAGCTTACACCTGATTACAGGACCACCAGGGTAAAGGACAGAGAACTTACCCCTGATTACAGGATCACCAGGGTAATTGACAGAGAGCTTACCCCTGATTACAAGACTACCAGGGTAACTGACGGAGAGCTTACCCCTGATTCCAGGATCACCAGGGTAAAGGACAGAGAGCTTACCCCTGATTGCCTCCATCTTTCAAATGTAAGGTGAGGTGTTCAGTGTGGATTGGGTCAGGCAGTAGATACTTGGAGAAAGAGAAGCTGTGGATCATCATCTCTAGAGCTAGGAAATTTTCAATTTGCTTATAAAAATCTGAAGGGATTATCGGTCTGGATTAGATGCCTGTTTCAAATGCGTGACCTCTTATTGGCTTTTATCCACTCATTGTGTCACAGTCTTCAGCCACAATCAGCTTCTGGGGATCAGTGCGGTGAAAGTAGACAGAGAGGCATATCCAGGTGACAGGGATACTCTTATATAGCCGTTTGGCTGGGTTGTGTTACCCAAATACTTGATGGAACATTATTCTAGATGTTTAAAGTTTCTTTTTTATTTTTTGAGTCAGGGTCTCACTTTGTCACCCTGGGTAGAGTGCCGTGGCATCACTGCTCACAGCAACCTCCAACTCCTGGGCTTAGGCTATTGTCTTGCCTCAGCCTCCCAAGTAGCTGGGACCACTGGTGCCTGCCTCACGCCCGGCTATTGTGTTTTGTTGTTGTTGCAGTTTGGCCGGGGCCAGTTCAAACCCAACACCCTCGGTATACTGGGCTGGCGGCCTACTCACCGAGCCTCAGGTGCCGACCAGATTTTTTTTTCCATTTTAAATATAAAATTTTATTAATACTGAAAACCTCCTTCCTTTTAGACTCTTTAGAGTAAAGAAAGAGATGTATTCTTGTAAAGGAATACCCAGATCCTGGGAGCAATGACCAAGAAGAAGACTACCCTAAATTTGGACTTTTGCATCAGGTACCTTAATACACTTTATATTCCCTTGTGATTTTAAGCCTCCAGGGGAGAGGGAATCAGCTTTTATTTCCATTTGTATAACTGCCACATATCATACTGGCAATATGTGTCCATCACATGATGGACTCCAAATCAATGGTTATTGATGCCTTGTGGAAAGAATACTCACCTCGAACCAGAAGACTAGCATTTAGTTCTGGGTCTTCTCCTACATGTTACAACTTTGTACAAATCAAATCACTTTTATATTTTTACCTTTAATTTCCTCACTTAATGACATGTTGTTTTCACAGGATTGTTAAGGCCATGGTTAGAGAAACTGTAGTGGAAGGATGTATCCATCCAAAGAGTCCAGGTTATGCTGCGATAAGGAACAAGCCCCAAAGCTCAATGGCTTATCACCACAACATTTTATTTCTCATGGAAGTTAGAATGGCCTCTGTTCATCGCGGTCACTCAGGCACCTGTGCTCAAGAAGGCTTCATTTCAACATTGGCTTCCACAATTTCTGCAACAGGAGGGGGCAGACGTAGCAATTACAACATCACGTGTCACTTCTCCTTGTAAAGCAAATCATAAGGCTTTATCCAATTCAAGACACGGCAAAGGAACACTTAGTTCCTTTGAAGGGAAGAGAAAGTTATCAGTAATTGGTGACTACCACAGATAACAGAGAATGAGAAAAATGGTAGGATCAATGGACTGCAGTTCTCAAAGAGGCTGCAGAATTTCTAGACTCAGCAGATTGGAATGAACTGGAAGATTGGGAGAGCTGTGTTGGGTGGCTTGAAGTTCAGCTTCAGATGTACACAGTAACTAAGAAAACACCATGAAAGCTATGTCAACCAATCATGGGGTACAACATGCTGGTTAAAACTAGCACGTTGTACCCCATGATTGCATTTATGTACACAAGCATGATTTGATAAAAAAAAAAAAAAAAAGTTCAGTTTCAGAGATGGGGTGAAGCCAAAGGAGATGAAAATTTGAAGGAAGAACCAGGTGGGTAGACACCTGTGATAGAGTGAAGGCTACACTCCTTACAGTAGTCATTCTCAGACATTCAATAACGTTCAAACACAGGTTGCTGAAGTACATGGCCAGAGTTTCTGATTTAAGGAGGAGCCCAAATGTTTGCATTTCTAACAAGCTCACGGGAAATGCTGTGGACCTCTCCTTAAAAATATGGATAGATAAAGAATAAGAGGCCTTAGTGTTGGATAGGTCAGTGACATGGGTGTTGAAATTATTAAGAATGATGCCTGGATCCAGTTGCTAAAATACTTGATGAATGATGAGGAGAGGTAAGTCGATACTGAATGACAGCAACAGCACGATAGCAAAATTTGATGGTATGTACTTCAAAGATTTTTGATGTAGAAGGAGGAAGGGGCAAAGAACACACTTACTCAGCCTCCAGATTGCAAGGTGTATGGGATGAGGTGAGAGAAAAACAGTGCCGGCTTGGTAGTTTACATGTGATGAAATGCATAAACCATACGTATGTGTACTTCAGTGAGTTTTGATGAACTTGTACATCCACATAGCTCACAGTCCCATCCATTTTCAGCACCACAAATATTAATAGCTTCTTTATGTTACTTATCGGTCAATTAAACAATATTAATTTTTTCAACCCACAAGCAGGGTGCATCTTACCTTAAATTTATGTCTTATTTAATTTCTTCTTTCCAGTAGGTGCTTGCCTACCAGATTTAATTTATTCTTAAGTATTTCATGTCTTTATGCTATTGCAAATAGTATTTTTAAGATTCCATTTTCCACTGTGCATTCATAGTATATAAAATAAAATTAATTCTTCTATATTGAATTTCGCATTCTGTGATGTTGTTAAATTCACTTTTTATTTTTAGAATTTTCTTTTGGTCAAACTCTTTGAAAAGCCCATGTGCAAAATCTTACCATCTGCAAATAAAAACAATTGGGCCTCTTCCCTTCCAATCTTTATGCCTTTTTGGATCTTTTGTTCTTGCCTATTGCTTGGACGAGAAACTCTAGCACAATATTAAATAAAAGTGGGAAGAGTGGACATCAGAGGCTTAATCTCAGGCTTAATGGGACACTTAACTAGTTCCTCAGAGTGAGATGTTAGTTACAGACTTTTCATAGGTGCCCTTCATTTGTTTGAGAAAGTTTCCTTTTTTTCTTGCTAATTGGGTAAAAGTTTTTGTCATGACTGAGTACTAAATTTTGTTAAATATTTTTTCTGTATCTATTAAAAAGATCATATGATTTTCCTTTATTTTGTTAACATGATGAATCACTTTGTTTTTCTTTTAATGTCAAGTCAACTACAAACAAATAGACAGTTTGCTCGTTCCTAGAACAAATTCTGTTTCTTGTGATGCATTTCTTTTTGTAATATATTATTGAATTTAATTTGTCTAATTTGTTCTAATAATTTTTGCATCTATGATCATGAGAAAAATCAATCTATAATTTTTTCTTTTCTTGTGATGTACCTTTCTGCTTTGGTTTTAGAGTAACATTAACCTAGAGTTGGGAAATGTTGCCTCCTCCTGCATTTTTCTGAAACAGTTTGTGTAGCACTTTATGGTTTATTCCTCAAGTGTTTGATAGAATTTACTAGTGATTTTACCTGGGCTTGGAATGTGTGTGTGTATGTGATTGTGAGTGTCATCTTTTAAATGTAAACTTAATTTCTTTAATATGTATAAGGTTACTCAGAATTTCTATTCCTCTGTATGTCAGTTTTTCTAACTTGCATATCTTAAGGAATTAGCTTACTGAATCTGTTTTCAAATTTATTCCTGTAACTGTTGTCTTTCCCACATTTCTTTTGTCTT
The DNA here is from genome assembly GCA_963573935.1 of Arctocebus calabarensis. Taxonomy (NCBI): domain Eukaryota; kingdom Metazoa; phylum Chordata; class Mammalia; order Primates; family Lorisidae; genus Arctocebus; species Arctocebus calabarensis. The sequence goes on along the minus strand of CAUYON010152838.1, from coordinate 965 downwards.
CTTAATTTCCTTAAGGTAACTCCTCTTTCATTTCTCATAGTAATCCTCAGAATGCCTTCACTTTCATTCCTGATACTGCTTTTTTTTCTTCTTGATCAATTTAACTGAATTTAAATTTTATTGTTGATAATTTTAAAGAACCAACTTTTGATGCAGCCTTAAAAAAAGATGGAGACTTTATCTCTTTCATGTTTACATGGATGGAGTTGGAACATACTCTTCTTAGCAAAGTATCTCAAGAACAGAAGAAAAAGTATCCAATGTACTCTGCCCAACTATGAAACTAATTTATAGCTTTCATATGAAATCTATAACCCAATTATAGCCCAAGAATATGGGGAAAGGGGAGAGGGAGAGGAGGGGGAGGATGGTTGGAGGGAGGGTAATTGGTGGGACCACATGTATGGTGCATCTTACAAGGGTACATGTAAAATTTACTGAGTGTAGAACATAAATGTCTTAACACAATAACTAAGAAAATGCTGTGAAGACTATGTTGAATAGTTTGATGAAAATATTTCAAACTGTATATAAAATCAGCACATTCTACCCCATGATTACATTAATGTACACAGCTATGATTTAATTAAAAAAAAAAAAAGAAAAAGAACCAACTTTTGGTTTCATTGCTTTTCTCCTAATTTCTCTGCTTTTCATATCATTCATTTTTGCTTTTTTTGTATAATTTTATTGAATCATAACTGTGTACATTGGTGCAATGATAGAGTACAATGTGCTTCATATACATTCAGAAATATTTGGATCGTACTGTTACAGATAGCCTTCATGGTATTTTCTTGATCACTATATAAAGACATTGATACTCTACATTTAATAAGTTTCACCCTGCTAAGATGCACCGTAGGTGTGTTCCCACTAATTGCCCTCCCTCCCCCCATCCTCCCCCCGCTCCTCCCCTCCCTTTCCCCTTTCCCTGTACTCCTGTGTTATAATTGGATTTTAGC
>CAUYON010152837.1:0-22495 GCA_963573935.1 Arctocebus calabarensis | reverse complement strand
AGTCTCACTTTATCGCCCTGGGTAGAGTGCCGTGGCATCACACTGCTCACAGCAACCTCCAGCTCTTGGGCTTAAGCGATTCTCTTGCCTCAGCCTCCCTAGTAGCTGGGACTACAGGCGCCCGCCACAGCGCCCGGCTATGTTTTCTAATATTTTTCATCATAAATTAGATTTCATAAAATCAAAATTGAAATTTTTAGACAAAAACTTTTTCTGATTCTGTTAAAATTATAATTTGGCCTTTTGTGCATAATTTCTTAATTATGAATTGTATTAATTATTTTTCTAATGTGGAATGAATCTTACATAGTTGGAATATATAAATGCAGTCATATCATGAGGAGACATACACTTATGTAAATTATGTGTAAATATATATGATAATTACATAGATAAAGTGTATAAAGGCAGAGAAGAAGAAAAGAAGGGACTCAGGGAGACAGAGTGAAACAGAGAAAGATAAATGGGAGGGGGGAAAGGGGAATGGAGAGAGAGAGAATGAATATGAGTTAGAGCCAGGTTCTAATTATGTTTTTGGATTTTAGCATTAATGCTCATTTAAAAAAACCAGCATATAGTTCTCTTTTCTTCTACTGCCTTTGTCTGGTTTTACCATGAAGGGTATAAGAGTCTAAACAACTCAGGGCAGTGCTTGTGGCTCAAAGGAGTGGGGCATCAGCCCCATATACCAGAGGTGGTGGGTTCAAACCCAGCCCTGGCCAAAAACTGCAAAAAATAAAAAGTCTAAACAACTCAGTTTGGAAATGTTCCTTTTTTTTTTATAGGAAGTGTGTATGATTTAAAGTATCTCTTCATTGCTTAAATTTTTTTTTTATTGTTTTCATTAAATCATAGTTGTGTACAATAATGCATTTATGGGGTACAATAATCTGGTTTTATATACAATTTGAAATACAACAAACTGGTTAACATAGCCTTCACCTCACTTTCTTAATTACAGTGTTAAGACATTTATACTCTACACTTAGTAGATTTGACATGTACCCTTGTAGAAAAAATCCTCCAAATGTTTTATTTGGATGAAAACAATAAAGACTTTGTTGTTATTTTTAAGATGTACTTTCTGACTATATGATTCTCAGATATTATTTCCTGACTTCTATCTTTACAGTTGCTAACTCATCTACAATTGTCAGTTTTTTATAGGTGAACTCTATAGTATCTCTGGCTGATTTTATTATCATTTATTTCTTTCAGTGTCCCTAAAGTTTATTTATAATGCTTAGATGCATGGGTAGTACCTTATTGTTTTGTTTTCCCTGCTGTACTATTTTTATTCGAGCTTTGAAGTTTATGTTTTGGGTTCCTTTATATTGATACATAACTATTGTGCTAATCCATGTATAATTCAGTTCTGAGTATTTCCTGAAAGGCAAGTGTGGTCTTGACAAATTACTTCAGTGATTGCTTGTCTGGCATGGTCCATATTTCTTGGTCACATTTGCAACTTAGTTGAGGTACTTAATAGTTGCATCTATAGGAGAAAGGACTCCCTACTTTATGACTTTTTTCACTATCACTTATTATTACTCTTAAGATGTTCAGAAAGAAGATTTCATCCTTCAGAAGGAAATCAACAGAGAAATCAAAATACATTTCATTCATATTTCAAACCAAGATATTGTGAGGATTCTCCTCATGGTTTAGAAGTAGTTTTCACCACAAAGTAGTGTGTTAATAGAGTCCTAACTAATATAGTTAATGTAAGATGTCATTATTCATTCTCATGACAATTCCAGAGCAATGGCTTGGTGAAGACCATGCTTGCATTAGTAACAGTGATTAAGACTTTGCTCATTTAAAAGCATTCAATCAGCAACCTCCCTCCTCCTCACTAATGATTTCCAATCACAAACCTCTCTTAGCATACTATAATGCATTTTTCATTATAATGCCATAACTCATGTGACTTGTGTCCATCCAACCACAAGTATTTTATTTTGAATTAGAAATACACTATTTTTCTATTTTTATTTTAGTGACCATTGGAAATCAGAAAACAAACTAATTCTAGTCTACACAGATCATTAAATCATTACACAATATAATTTATCAAAGGCTCAGCTGCTAAAACGTTAGTTTGGACCAACCTAACTTTTCAAAGAACAGCCTGTTTTAATGCTTGCAAAAATCTATTTAAAGTCTTACTCAATTGTTTTAAAGAGGTAGAACCTTTGAACTTTATATCCTCAGATGGTTTGTGGCAATCACTGCCTAGTATAAGCAAAAGCTATTGAACATCTGCATTGCGGAAGGTGGTGTGCTGCCTATAGAGCTCTATACATAGTAGTTTCAATGAAGGAATTTGCCCTATACTTTAAATGACCACACTGGAAATGATCCTAATCTAAATTCCAATCATCATTAGTGCACTATAGCCTTGATCCTTAACTCCTGCCTTATTTATTTAATTATTATTATGTTATATTATTTATTCTTTTTTATTAAAACAGAACTGTGTACAATTATGGCATACAATGTGCTGATTTGACATACAATGTGGATTGCTTAAATCAGACAGATCAACATAACCATCATCTCACTTACTTATTTGTTGTGGTAAGACATTTATACTCTACCTTTAGTAGTTTTGAAATTTACAATTGCATTATGCATAATAGGTGGGGTCTCACCACATACCCTTCCTCCTCCTGCCTTTCCCCCTCCTCTCCACTCTGCCTCATCTCCCCTCCTTCATTCTAGACTATAGCTGTGTTTTATCATTCATATGGATGAGTAGGTGATGATATATTGGTTTCATAGTAGTATTGCGTACATTAGATACTTTCTTTTCCATTCTTTAGCTACTTTACTAAAAAGAATGTGTTTCAGTTCCATCCAGGTAAATTCAAAAGCTATAAAGTCTCCTTTTTAAGAGGTACTTTCAACAAACTGTGTATTTCATGGTATACACATGCCACAATTTGTTAATCCACTCATTGTTGAATTTGCTTTTGGGCTGCTTCCATGATGTGGCAATTATAAATTGGTCTGTAATAAACATTCTGGTACAGATGTCTTTGTTGTAAAATTGCTTTTGTTCATCTGGGTAGATACCTAGTAGAGGAATTGCAGGATTGAATGGTAGGTCAACCTTTAGTTCCCTGAGATTTCTCCATACTTCTTTCCAAAAGGTTATATTAGAAGTGTTTGCCATCACAATCAGGCAAGAAAAGACAATCAAGTGGATCCAAAAGGGGTCAGAAGAGATCAAAGTCAGTCTTCACAGATGACATGATCTTATACATGAAAATCCCAGGGATTCAACTACCAAAATCTTAGAAGTGATCAAGGAATACAGCAATGTCTCAGGATACAAAATCAATACTTATAAATCAGTAGCTTTTAAATAGCCAGACATTGTGGCGGGCGCCTGTAGTCCCAGCTACTTGGGGGGCGGAGGCAAGAGAATCACCTAAGCCCAGGAGTTGGAGGATGCTGTGAGCTGCGTGAAGCCATGGCACTCTACCGAGGGCGATAAAGTGAGACTCTGTCTCTCCAAAAAAAAAAAAAAATCAGTAGCTTTTATATATTCCAATAATAGTCAAGCTGAAAATATAGTCAGGGACTCTATTCTTTTTATAGTAGTTCCAAAGAAGATGAAATATGTGGGAATTTACCTAACAAAGGACATGAAAGATCTCTGTAAAGAAAATTATGAACCTCTGACAAAAGAAATAGCAGATGTTAACAAATGGAAAAATATACCATGCTCATTGCTGGGAGGAATCAACATTGTTAAAATGCCCATACTACACAAAGCAATGTACAGATTTAATACAATCCCTATTAAAGCATCAATGTTATACTTTAACGATCTTGAAAAAATAGTACTTAATTTTATATGGAATCACAAAAAACCTTCGAATAACCCATATATTATTTAGAAATAAAAGCAAATCAGGAGGTATCAAATTACCAGACTTCAGGCTATACTATAAATATATAGTGATCAAAACAGCAGGTATATAAAACCAGCACATTGTACCCATGATTGCTTTAATGTACACAGCTATGATTTAATAAAAAAAAAATTTAAAAAACAGCATTGTACTGACACAAGAAATAGAAAGGTACATATATGGAACAGAATAGAGAACCAAGACATGAACCCAGCCACTAATCATCATTTGATCTTCGATATGTCTATCAAAGTCATTCAATGGGGAGAAAGATTCCCTATTTAACAAATGGTGTGTGAGAACTGGCTAGCAACCTATAGAAGACTGAAACTGGGCCCCCACCTTTCACCATTAACAAAAATGGATTCTCACTAGATAAAATATTTAAACTTAAGACATGAAACTATAAAAATACTAGAAGAGAGTGCAAGGAAAATGCTTGAAGATTCTGGCCTTGGAAAATATTTTATAAGGAGGGCTCCCTTCGTAATTGAAGCAGCACCAAAAATGTATACCTGGGATCAGAACAAGCTAAGAGTTTTTTTGAGACAGTCTCATTTTGTTGCCCTCCATAGAGTGTTGTGCTATCATAGCTCATGGTAACCTCAAACTCTTGGGCGCAAGAGATTCTCTTGCCTCAACCTCCCGAGTAGTTGGGATGACAGGAGCCCGCTCCAATACCCAGCTATTTTTTAGAGAAGGAGTCTTGCTCTGGCTCAGGCAGGTCTCCAATTCCTGAGCTCAGGCAATCCACCTGCCTCAGGTTCCCAGAATGCTGGGATTACAAGTGAGCCACCGAACCCAGCACTCCTACTTAATTTAGTTCCATGTATCTACTCTTCTACTTTGGCTTCCGTAAAACTAACTGGAAGATTTTCTTTGTTGTGCTAGTGCCAATATCTTGCCTGATAAGTGTAATTTAAGTGTCATTTAGTATTCCTGTCAGGAAGCTGGAGAACATAGTTCCCGGAGGGGTGTGTGTGTGTGTGTGTGTGTGTGTATGTTACTGGAATGTTTCTTCTTTCTTTACCCTTGACAAGTTTATTGACTCTGATTGTTTTGAGCTCAGATCTGAGTTCAAAGCTGAATTCTCTTCCTTTATACTCATGTGATAACAGGAAACCTGTTTGCCACTTCCTTTTTTTTTCACTGACCATCAAAATATGCTTCTTTATACATCTGTCTAATACCAAAGTTGTCACTTCCTCAAAAACATTGTTATATTTAAGTATCCTATAAGTAGAATAATGTCTGATATAGATGTGCTCTGAGGGATAAATTCAGTCTTTCATGTATTCATTTATCCACCAATTGTTCTGTATTTGAGAATGCTTTCATTTTACTTTGATCATAACATTTGGTGTGAAGCAGTCGTAGGTCAGATTATTGTTTTGTCACGTGGTACTTGAGCCATTTTATATTGACTTTTTAACACCACAAGCTTGTTTACTTGATTATAGACTTCTTAAGAGAAGAAAGTGTACATTATTCATCTTTAAGTTATTCTCCATTAAAGGTTATTATGGTGATTCAAAACTTGAATTCTATAAAAGGTTGCTAAATAAAAAACTAGTTCAAAGCAGCATAACAGGCATAAAGTGTTTTATATAAAAAGGCCATTTTCATGACTACTCTGCCAATACCCCTCATTCTAATCCTTTCTGTGGCAGCACTTCCATGAGCCATGATGCCACCTTTATTATAAGTAAGATCTGGTTTTCAGTTCCTGCTCTTCAGCTGTCTATACATGTTATAGTCATCAAATTATGATCATCATTGGCCTCTGTATTATATTATATAATTATATTAATGCCCTGAAACATAGTATACAGTCAACAAATGTTTGTTGTATTTATTCTTGTTGTTATCTCCAAGGATACTAATTGACCTACCTTCATTAAAACTCCTTTATTCTCTAGCTATCTTAAAAAAATGTTAACTCTATAATGGTCAATAGTTATTCAGGTTGATATCTGTAAGAAATATATTATGAGAAATAGAAGAAGGGGAAACAAGAGAAAATAACTCAGGCCATTTATTAGTAAGTGTGAATAAATATATCATGTAAACATCTACCAGGTGGTTGACAACAGTAATCACAGCTAACCCTTCTGAATGCTTTCTATGTTCCAAGTACTTGGCCAGACACTTTACACATGCCATCTCATTTGACCCTCCCAACATAGGGGTACTGCCTGTATATATCATATCATAGGTCATAAATACCAGAGAGGTAAAGAAATTGATTGATGAAGCTAGGGTACAATTTTAGTGAACATCTGTCAGTTTTCTCATGAGTATATTAGATGCTTATTTGAAAAGAAAAAATACCCAGATTTTCTCAGCAAGGGAAAAATGAACAACTCAATTAAAAAATGGGTAAATGACATGAACCAAAAGTTTTCAAAAGAAGATAGCTGAATGGCTAACATAGTTATGAACAAAATGTTCATTATCACCAATCATCAGGGGAAAAGATAATAAGAATGAAACCATCCACACAATATCAATAAGCAAGAAGGGTCATAGAAATAATGCACTAACTTTTCTATCTGTCCTACGATCTTCTGCCAGAATCTCTCATTGGCCAAACTCAACCAGATTCCAGACATCAAGGGAGCTGAGTCAATACAGTCTATAAAGGCTAGCCTCTCCAGGTATAGATAACAGCCAAGAAGAGTAAAGATAAAAATCAGAGAAGATAATGGAAAGTATGTACCATATCTACCAAACTCATACCGCTACCAACATACCCTACCTCAGTGATCAACACTACTAGACATCCAATCACATAAACCATGTCCCTAGCAATTATCCTCAACACTTGCTTCTCCATGTACAATTCGGGGGAAACTTGTTAATTTCCCTTTCAAAATCACTCATGAAACAGTCCACTTTTGTCTATCTCTCCCAGTACCTTTTCCTAAGCTACCATCATACGTTGCCTTGGTTACTCTGTAATCCTTGTAATTAATCTTCCTGTACCTGTTCTGATCTCCTTTTTAATATATTCTCCTGGGAATGGGGAAGGCTAAGAGATAAATTCACAGAGTTGTATTTTGAGACCTCAAAGAACTATTGCATCAATCTGGAAGAATGATAAACACCATTTAAATTAGGAGTAGAAGAGGTATGAGTTTTGGAAGTGGTATAAAGTTATTAAGTGTGTAAAAATTATAGAACTGGTTAGAGATGACTGAGTAGATGATCAATCGGAGAAAGGAGTGGTCCTGAAATTATGACTTAGCAAAAGACAAATGAAGAATAATTTTGCTAAGCTAGAACAAAGAGAGGTATAGCTTTGCAAAGGTACTTGCAAATAGATATTGATGACAGAGAGAAAACTATGGAATGCTTTGTCATCTGATTAGGTATACCTTTTTTGACCTTAGAGTAGATGTTAGGAAGTAGTCCACTTGGTTCAAAATTAGCTAAGTAAAAGTCTTTTAGGTTACATCTAACGGTTAGCCAATAATTGTTAAATTAGTAATAATTTTAATCTTCATAACTATTGAATATAAATTGGAACAAAATGCACATTACATACGAGATTGGCCTCCTCACCATCAGCATTGCAGAAGAAAACATTTTTAGTCATTGCATTTGAAAACAATGCTTGAGAATCAAAAGAAAATTAATGAATTCAAGTGAATCTATTACAGAAATTTTCAACTACGGGAAACAAATTTGAATAATATTGGGAAATATATCTTTGCCTAACTAGTGATTTTGCCTCCCATCTTTCCATCTCTTTTTTTTTACAGAGCCTCACTTGATTGCCTGGGATAGAGTGCCATCATGGCATAGATCACAGCAACCTCATACTCTTGGGGTCAAATGATCCTCTTCCCTCAGCCTCCTAAGTAGATGATACCACAGACACCCACACAATGCTCAGCCATTTTTAGACAGGGTCTTGCTCTTGCTCAGGTTGTTCTTGAACTCCTGAGCTCAAGCAATCCACCAGCCTTGGCCTCTAAGAGTGCTAGGATTACAGGTATGAGCCACTGTGGCTACTCACCATCTTTCCACCTCTCATCCACATACCTTACACAGCCAGTCTTACCTTCCTTAAACCCATATTCAATGTGACTAACCTGTTTAAAATTCTTCAAGGAGTTCCCATTTTCTTCGAGATAAAACCCAAAGTCCTTAGCATGGTTTATAACTCGTCATATGTTATGGCCTCTATCTTTGGCATTAGCTCTTATGTCCACCACCACCTAGAACTCTCTGTCCTATACATACTTAAATTCTTTCAGATCCTAACCAACTTTGTTCTCTCCAACATCTTATCCTTTTTTTTCAAATACTTTAAACTTCTCTCTTTGGAACAGCACTATCCTGGGCCTTGTTTACCCTTCATCCTTCAATTGCCAGCATAAATATCATCTCCCATAGGAAGGCTTGCAGAAGAGTCCAAAACATGTTAACTGTCTGCCCTATGTCCCATAGCATCATATGCTTACCACAACTATCTTATCATGGATCACATTGTTTATAACTACTTATTTTTTCTCCAATTACGTTTTAAGTCTCTTAAGGGTAATGACCTTTTCTTGTTTATCATAATATTCTCAGTATATAGCCTAGTAACTGATGTATGATACAAGTTCAATAAATATTTATTGAATGAATGTCCACTGTTGGATAAACATTTTCCTCGTTTAGAAACCACAACAAGAAGGTATGCCAACTTTACAAAGTGAATTTTTCACTATTTTTTGCAGGAACTATGCCCTCTATTTCTTTGGTTCCACTTACCAGAGTTTTCAGGTTACATTTAAACCTCTTATAGTGTGCTGCAGGATTAAGGGTATAAGGGGAATATGTCTTTTGGAAGCTAGTTTCATTTTGTAGACACTACATACATGCATTTGTGTAGGTATCAGAGAGTGCAAATGAGAGAAAAACAGAGAGAAAAGCAAAAGGTAGTAGAAGAGTAGCAAACTCCATTGAACACATATGCCAAGCTAAATCAAACCATGTTAAGAACATTATCTCATATAATTCTTGCAATCATCCTACATCAGGCTCAGAGAATTGAAATGACTTACCCAGTATCACATAGTGAGTAAAAGGAAGAATCACATTTCAAATCTAATTCTATCAGATGGTCTGACTTTAGATCCTATATTCGTTTCTCTATTAAAGGAGCTATCAAACTTTCTCTGTAAAGGGCCAAATAGTAAATATTTCCAGCATTGCAGTTTATATAGTCTTGTCAAAATTATGCAACTCTGCCCTTGTCTGTGAAATCATCACCAACAATACATAAGTGAGTGAGCGTGGCTGTGTTCCAATAAAACAATATATTTTTAAAAGTGACTGGCCAGCATTGACCCTTCAATAACAGTGTACTGACACTTTATCTATCATTGTGTTTCTCATCTCTGGCTACACAAAAAGATCACTTGAGGAGCTTAAAAATGCAGATGCTTGAATATATCCCAGATCAGTTTATTCTGAGAAGCTTTGGAGGCAAAGAGATTTGAGTTTGATTTGAGAGTTTTTACTTGACTGTACTAAACCTACACATACAGAAACTGAGTCCAAAGAGTTCACACAAACCATTCAACCCTACTGCTCTTTATGTGAAAGAGGCACCTATGTGTCTGCCTTCAAATTAAATTTTATTCTCAGGGTCTGTTCTGACTGCATGTAGCAGCAGGTCAGCTTGGAAAGTTTTGTTTTCTTCTGTTTGTTAAACTAATCAGTAATATACTCATGTACCTTTACTTAGAAGCAACTTGATGCCACATTTATTACCTCTCCCTTTGTGGAGAGGAAGAATTGTTTAAAAGGTAGTGGGAAAACACTGCTGAATGGGTATTAAGAAGGATGATTTCTACTGCCTTCATATTAGAATTGAGTAGATGACCTAATACATGGTGGGGGATAAGGGAATGAGGGAACAGCAAGAAGGGAGTGGGGGAGTTGGAGGGTCATGATGTATGGCACACCTCATGGGGGCAAGACCCAATTATAAGAGGGAATTTACCTAACAAAGGCGATCATTGTAACCTAATTCTTTGTACCCTCAATGAATCCCAAACAAACAAACAAATAAAATAGTTAATTTGAAAAATCATGAAAAAAAGATTTCATTTCCATCACCTGTTTTATTTGACGTGTGAAATATTGCATCATGTTATTCTAGGGATCAAATTTATTATTCCAAATACTCATGTTCTTTTAAAATTTTGGAACTGAAATTTAAGCTCTGAGTCTCACTGAAAACTTGAAGCAAATTATAGCTTTTGCTACCATTAAACATATCATATGCCTCTCAATAGAAAAGCATCTTTTTCCTACAAAACCAATAGCAGCAGCTGATAACAATTATTATGTTTGACGTGAGATTATATTCAAGACCTCTGGGTCAGCAAATTTCTAAAGAATGAAACAAGTCATGGAATATTCTAATTTAAATAAAACATGTTGGGGACTTATTTGAAAGCTAGACTGTGCTCATCAGATTTAAATTCACAGTGTAGAGAACCTGACAGTTTGAGACATTCTGAAATCTAAAACAGTTGCATGTATAATACTATGGGGACAAAATTCAACTAAAAATCCTTATAAATTCTCGGCATTCCACATATCTCACATTCTACCTGCAAATAAATATAGAGAAGATCTAAATTGTTATTTTATTATCTCAGCTTATATAAAAGATAGGAAAATAAGTCTCATGACTAATACTATATTACCAAAATGAGTATCATCTGAAAAGTTAACCAATAATGTTAATTATGTCAACATGTAGGTATGTTTGATTTTCTATAGTTTTAGTATTTTTTAATCATTTCTTATCTTTACAAAACAAAATTATAATTATAAAGTGGAGATGTTTTGTAGTAATTTGCAAACTGTAAACATTCAATGTATATTTGTCAGATGGATTCTTTTGGTGTACTGATTGATAATTACAGAAAAGCAAATATACTTTATTTCATCAGAGAAAACCAATGAGAAAATAGGGTTTTGCCAATTCAGGAAATAATGGAAAATGACCTTTGCCTATTTCCCAAGGCTGCAAGGAACAGTCAGAGGGTATTGCATACCTGTTACCAGCTTGAAATTCCCCTTCCTGCTGCAGCTTCAGCAAACAAGAGGCTATTTGCTTAGCACTTCTGAGCAACTGGTGCTTTCAATCAGGTAATTAGAGAGAGAAGGGGAATTGGCACAGTTGCAAAATCAAACAGATGTATGTGGAGTCAGAAGCCTTTCAAAAACCCTTGCTCCTGTAATTGACAAAATCTGTCTGGACTCAAGGGCATCAGGTATAAAACTCCCCAAAATTCAGGCTACTTCAAGATTCCCTCTACTTCTTTTCATTTACAATTTTCACCTCCCCCTTTGTAAGCAAAACAAGTGAATATCATATTCAACTGGTGAGTTACTCACAATATGTGTGCAATGTATAGATGTTAGCCTATGAAATTCTGTTTTAACTATGCAAGGTAAGATGACTTTTTTAAAGCAACTGTAGCAAAACATTCTCTAAAAAAGAAAATGGCTCTCAAGGAAAGTATACATTCTTTGATTTGGTCATTCTTAATCTTTAGGGTCATTGGAGTACTTTGAAAACATATACAAAGTTATAGAAATTCTTTCCAGAAGAACAGGACAGATGGACAAAACTTTGCATACAATTTAAGTTCAAAGACTCCTCCCTGGTCTCAGATTTTAAAAATGATTTCTGCTCTAACTCATCACTTATGAGAGTGTATTGAAGCTTAAGGCAGTAGATGTGAGGCAAAAGTAACATCCTCTAATATTTACTATCAGGTTAGAAATACTCTTGGATCTGTTCCTTTGGCTATCCAAACTGATTGAATGATTCTTTCATTTATTTATTCTACAATTTTAATTAGAAAACAGTATGTACAATGGTCTGTCTTAGCTGCTAGGGAGTAACAAACAAGACAGAGATCCAACTTTCCACAAGTCTATATCCTGAAAAGATTTCAAACTGCCCAATGTGTATGTAGCAAGGTGAGAAAAAAAATCTTGAGGCCAAGATACGTTTTTGTAACTTTTGTTAAGTTTATTTTTAATTGACAAATGGTAATTATGTATGTTTATGGCGTATAGTGTGATGTTTTTATCTATGCATACATTGTAAAAAAATTCAATCCAATAACCATCTCCAATATCCCACTGAATAACCATTTTTCTGTGGTGCAAATGTTAAAACTCCACTCAATTAGTGATTCTGAATTACTTGTAAATAATACTTTGCAACCCTGGCAATATGTTAGAATCACCTGGGGAACATTCACAATTCTCACACCTCATCCCATTGCTGCAATGTCTTCTCCTTTCTCCCACTTCATAAACATTCTATAGACAGTAGTCTACTAAAAAATGCTTTGTGTGTTCTGTTTACCTTTTTTTGCTGTTAAGTGTGAATATGTGTGTGTGCAGTCATGAGTACGTGAGTGTGTGTGTGTGTCTGTGTGTGTTTGGTGTTTGAGCACTGGAGAGAAGCCACTGAATTTTCACAGATCATGTACATTAAAGGTGAGGGAGACTGACCCGAAAGGGAATCTGGATCATAATTCTTTTGGAATATATTTGTACTGGCTGTAAGATCTGTGGCTATGGAATAAGGCAGTTTTCACCCGCTTTCAATACAACTGAAACCAAAGGAGTAAGTGGCAGCAAGCTCAAGGCAATTCCTGTAGAAATTTAACACTTATTTGAAAGGACAGGTTGCGCCATACATTTTCTTTCAAACTTTATTTTTCTTTCATTCTTTTTTCTTTTCCTTTTATTCCTTGTCCATCCTTATTTCCTTCCTTCCTGTTTACTTCTTTCTTTCTCTCTACCACTCTCCCCTGCCCCCCTCTTTTCTTTCCTTCCCTCCTTTCTTTTTATTTCCTTCTTTCCACCTTCCATTCTTTTCTTCCTTTTACTATATTTTCCTCATTTTAATAAGCTTTTTTTTTTTTTTCTGGACTCAAGGAGGTAAGCAGTACATATATCCACTCTAGTATGGTCAGCAATACATCTTGAAACTAAATAAGAGTGCCACAATTCTGGTATTATGTAAAACATAAACGGAATTATAAAACAATGGTTTGACTCCCAATGGTTTAATGGTTTAATATTTGGTCTCCACTTATGTGTGAGAATGTGCAATATTTGTATTTTGTTTTAATTTATTTCACTTAATTCAATGTTCTCTAGTTCCATCCATGATGTTGCAAATGATAGACTTTCATCATTGCCTTATGGCTATATAATAGTCCATTATGTATATGTACCATATTTTCTTTATCCATTCATGTGTTGATGAAAACATAGATTGATTCCAATCTTGACTGTTGGAAATAGTGCAGAAATACACCAGGGAATGCAGATATCTTTTTAATACCATATGCTAAATTTGCTTTAATCTGGGTGTATACTTAGCAGCAAGATTACTGGGTTATATGGTATATCTATTTTTCATTTTTTTTAGAAAACTCCAGACTGTTCTCCATATAAATGTAATAGGCACATGAAAACATGCTCGACATCTTTAGTCATGTAATAATTTACATTCCTACCAACAGTGTACGAATGTTTCCTTTTCTCCACATCCTCGTCATCTTTCATTACTGCTTGTGTTTTTTTATAAAAGCTGTTTTAACTGAGGTAAGATAATCTCATTGTGACTTTGATGTGCATTCCTCTGATGACTAAAAGATGTCGAGCATGTTTTCATATGCCTATTAACTATTTATATGTCTATTCAGATCCTTTACTTATCTTTTAAAATCAGAGTATTTATTTTTTTCTTTAACCAGTATTTTTCTTCAATCAATATTACTGTTACTTTGTGCTAGAAAAATTTTTGTGAGGTATTTTGTATTGTAGGATGTAACATAGTTTGCCTTTACCCCATAAATGCCTTTTACACCCTTCCCACCAGTTGTGATAACAAAAAAATGTCTCTAGACATTGCTAAATGTTCCCTAGGTGGAAAATCCATATCGAATGGAGAACCGCAGTTATATGACATTCCAAAAGGAATTCAAATTAACTTGAAAAAAACACATGTAATAAGATAAAAATATATATAAATAAAAGTGAAGCATGACTACCAAATAAACACACACACATATACACACACACACAGAGTAACTCACTAGCCCCGCATTCTACCTATTGTTAGCAAAAACCATTGATTATATCACCAAAATACATCTGAAATCCATCTGTTTTCCTCCCTATTCTTTGTCATTTCCTTTTGTTAAAGCTTCTGTCATTTCTTGCCTAGTTTACATTAAGAGATTCCTAAATTGTCTCTTTATTTTCATTTCACACCCCTACAATCACATTTCAGAGGGATCTTCTCAAATGTAAATCAAACCATGTTACTCCCTTAC
Source organism: Arctocebus calabarensis (assembly GCA_963573935.1). Taxonomy (NCBI): domain Eukaryota; kingdom Metazoa; phylum Chordata; class Mammalia; order Primates; family Lorisidae; genus Arctocebus; species Arctocebus calabarensis. Next base: position 8,190 of record CAUYON010152837.1, on the reverse strand, counting down.
TCTGACTTTTCAATGGCTTGCCATTGCACTCAGAGTAAAATATAAACTCCAAAATCCAGATTCTTCCCATTTCTCCAAACTCTTTCCTACCTCTCTCCCATCAGTCACTACAACCAAATTGACATTCTTTCAGTTCTCCCAGTATATCTGACTAATGAAGTACTGCATATGTCACTTCCAATTTATTTATAAGGACATAGTTTTGTGACTTACAGTTACAAAAAATATATATATATAGAAATATACATGTTTGAATACATATATTTTCATATGACTTATTGCAGGGATTTCACCTTACCTAATTGTGAGAGCTGGGTAAAATGTTTTCTTCATTGTTGTTATCTTAATGTCTGATTTTGAAACTAGACAGTTACAGGGAAGGTATTTAGAGAAGAAAGATGGATATAAAGTTAGAGAGAGCAAGGACAAGCTGGAATCTACAAACATGAACAGCTCATGAGTATGGGCCGGATCACACGAAGATAAACTGGGAGTCTTTCAGTTTTCATTGACTTCATCCTTGTTAAGAGGAGTTCTGTCCAAAAAGTTGGTGATGTTTATCAGGATGTTTAATATGCAACTAGTTCAAGAAAGATAGGAGCTAAAGTGGATTCAGGGAAAAGCAAAGCAATATCTGGCTGGGTGTTACCATATACCAGTGAAATGAGTTAGTAGATAAACAATAAGGTAAATGAATTACAGAAGCACCTGCCAGACTTCTCACAAGTGAAAAGCTTGGTCATTGCTGCTTCTCTTTCACTCTGCAGATTCGAAGGCAAAAAATATGCTCCTGGTGGGCCATCCAAACAAAGATATATGGGGAAAATAATTCTAGGAAAAGAAGTTTGGTATAACCACATTGACACATTATAGAGCTACAACATCTTCTCAACTGATTTCATTGTGGTGTAGAATATAATTCCTTCTATTGATTTTTAACAAAATGCAGTCCAAAGTTAGAAAATTTATAGGCAAGTGGCTCAAAGGAGTAGGGCGCTGGCCCCATATACCAGAGGTGGTGGGTTCAAACCCAGCCCCAGCCAAAAACTGTAAAAAATAAAAAAGAAAATTTATATGCAGAAAAATTCAATAAAATAGGACACTTAGTTTAACTTAACAGTAGTTCTTTAATGATTCAAATATTTCTAAAATTAGGTTGATCATGGGCTGCAAACATGTCAAAATTATTATGCTAATATTTTGTTATTATACAATATCAGTTTTTCTCAAAATATTATAATTGAAATTTTGGTGTGTATGTAATATTTTTAAAATTTAAAAACCATGAATTGTATTTTAATTGGTAGAACATTGCTGATTTTTAGGATACAATTATAAATTATACATATACTACCATGAATTCAAGCCCATTCATGCCCTGTATCTTTCTTGCTTTAGCAAAAACATAGTTTTACCATAATCTGGGACTTGCCATAATTTGTGTTTGTATTATCACTGCAATAAATTGTTTTCATTCAGTGTTGAAGTTTTCAAATAAATTTATAATGACATTCACTTTAAGATCAGAGATTTTATTTTTGACACAATGATCTGCCAAAATCTCTACTTTAGTTTCACAAATTTGATTTGTTTCAAATGATATGAAATGCTATTATTGGAGGAAATTCATTTTTTATCTAAAAAAACCTAATGATACCTACATGAAGTTTGTCCCTTTTAAATGTCTTCAAAGATCATCTTCTGCAAGTATATCCTACACACAAGCTATCTTTTACCTTTTCCAGCATGAGCAAACAAATTGAAGTTGAAAATGAGCAAGAGTGCCTTAGAGCTGCAATTTGATCCAAAAGGTAAGTCACACTTCAAAGTGTAAAATGTGACCACTCCTTTTGTAGCTGCATGTGTTAATGGTAAGTCTTAGGTCAAAGTCTTCTTAAATAATAACAGACACTTGAAGTGGTTGATGATGTTGTGTTAGCATATTTGTGATTTCTAGTTTTCACATGAACAGTACTATCACTATAATTCCAGTGGGGGTAGCAGTGGAAGTAAATATCTACAACTATTTTGTTCATCATCAACATTCTCAAGAGAAAAAAAATTGAGTACTTTTTTTATTAAACATGCTCTTTCATTATTTTGAGCTCATAGCTACAGAAAAATGTATTATATTTTTCTCAACTAATATAGAGTAAATTGAATATTTGCCAATTTAGATACACAATTGATATAGCACAATAGGAAAGATATTTAGATTACTCTCTATACAGATTACAGCATGGCTGCTCAGCCCTAATTTGCTACATTTCTACATTTCTTGGACACAGTGCATTATTTGTCATATTTCCTGCTTCCCCTAATAAGTGGTGACCTGGTACTTGTGCATTTTAACATTTTTGTCATATATGATAGCACAATCGGGTCATAGAGATGCAGCAGAGTCAATTACTTTTCTCACCACCATCTGAGACTAGAAGAAGTAATTGTCTCCAGAATCTTGTGTCAGATATTTCATTTTGTCTGCAAATATTTTGCAAGCTGTCTTTGAAGCTGAAGAACAGAGAAAGAGAAATGGGTTACTATTGTTCATTGTACAAGCTTCTTGCATAATACTAGATGTGATCAGGTCAGAAAATGGAAGTATACATTGTAGATCTGCCAAAGCAACATTGACATATTTTAATGAAACTATTAATATTAATGCCATATTAAAGATAAAATATACAGGAAAATGCAAAATTGGACTGAATTCCACAGGTTCAGGAGTAAACAAGGACTGTCTGAGGTAAACTGGGACTTATCATTAATTAATTACATTTATGTAATTGTAATTCATTTTCACTCTCACATTCAATTCAAAGCTTTTGTTATTCTCTTAACTTAGACTCTGGGATCTGCCATCAGCTATGATTTAATAAATTAAAAAAATTAAAAAATAAAAGAAGATGGGATGAATAGGGTATGCTTGGTCTCTGATTTTGCTCTTTCCTCAATTCCACCTCCTCTTGCTAGACTGATGTAGCCAGCTCCTCAAATGATCTCAAATAATTCTTATCTCCTGGTGTTCACACTATTACGTATCTTCTCTCACACTGAATAGGGCTGACTTGTGTGAGCAATAGGAATTTGCAAAAGTAGCAGAGTGTTATTTCTAAGAGTTGGTTATAGAAGACATTGGGACAGTCTCTCTGTTCGCTATCACATCATTTGCTCTTCAGGAAGTCAAGTGCCATGTTTTGAGGACACTCAAGGAGCCTTATGAAGCAACTAATATGAAAAGAAAGAGAATCCTCCTTCCAATAGCCATCAAAAAATTGACATTTGCTACAAACAGCCTTGTGAATGAGCCCTCTTAGAAGTGAATCTCCTTGCCTGTGTTAAGCCTTTAAATGACTGCATCTTCAACCAAGATACTGATAGCAACCTCATGAAAGATATCAAGGCAGAGCTACCTCACTAAATAACTTCTGAATTTCAGACATACAGTAGATAGTTAAGAGATTCCCTCAGTGGTTTGACAGTAGGGGAATTATTGGAAGAGGGAAAAGTCATGCTTTGTCTACTGTATTAATAAATCCATCCTTTAAGGTTCCATTTTGTGACTTGTGAGCACGTGCTGACTCTTTTAGAGGGATTCATTAGTTATTCTTTAGAGCTTCAGTTTTTGACCTCCAACAATGAATTTCTTTAATACAGACAATTCATTCTCTGGATGACTTCTTGCAACTCCCTCTAAGTTTCTGCCTTAGACAGTATAATTATAGCCTCCACTGTTCAATTACTTTCATCCCAAAAGGTTGCCTTCTTGCACATAGTCCCATCAAGATGGCTCAAACTGACTACCTCTGAGGTATACACTTGTCCCAGAGGAAAATTACTCATTTTTGACATATGTAATGATAAAAATTCCAATTTTCCTGACTGTAGATATCTCTCTCCTTGCACTACCATTAATAGCTACTCCATCTAAACAATTTGTATACTCATTTATGCCACAGACTTCTAAAGACACTGTGTGATTCTTCCAAGAATTCTTTCATCCCACTTCTTCTGTGTTCATTCATTAATGGGGTCTATGTCTTTCCACAGCATGAGAAGCTCCCTTTCAGAGCATGTAATGCTAATCTTCTCATACAGGCATACCGTATCTGTATAAGTGAATATTTTGGGACTATCTACAAACCCAAGTTTAGTGAGAGAAATTTCAAATCATTGCAATTTCTATTTCTAAAAATCTCCTTCAATAATATTTTTTAAAATGTCTAGTATTACTTTATATAGGCTGGATGGTGAGGATGTCACTGAGCAATTTTGCTAGCTTTTAGTATGTTCCCCATAGATGTGTCTAGCACTATTGTTGTCATAGTTAAGATTTAAAACCATATTTCTAGGCAACAGAAAAAGTACAATTTATTATATTGTTCCATTCTTCCCGGAATGCATTTCCCCCCACGTCCTGGGATGTGGATGGTAGGTAAGCAATATGTATTTTTAAATAAATGGCTGAAATTACTGAGAACTTACTAGCAGGGAGGCAGATAACTATATCTAAATATATGTACTCTGAAATAAATTATTCATATAAGTCATCCTATAGCAATTATTTCGTAGCTATAACTGCTATTTCTTCAGCATTTTAAAATTCAGCAATGACTTTATAGATTTTTAAAAAAATACTGTTCTTTGTTTAAAGTCCAAGGAAATAACTAAACAATTGTTAAAACTCTTCCAATTCATATTCTTCACAAGACTCAGGATGATAATACCTCTAGAAAACTAGATCAAGCTTTTGGAAAGACAGAAAAGCTAAAATAATGAAAATGTGGAAATCATATTTGGCAAATGATAAACCATAATGGAGACCAATTAATTCCTAACAAACTCAGAAGAAATCCTATGATGAAGTGGTTAAGAATATGAACTCTGGAGAAGAAATTCGCTATTGATATGACTTTGTGCAAATTACTAACATTATCTCATTTGTCAAAACAGATGATCATTGGACCTCATGTACAGAGTGATTGGAAGAATTAAATGAGATAATGCACATAGAAATTAAACACACATACAAAAGATCTTAACACACGGTCAGTATGTAATAAATGTTTGATCCTATTATTAAAGATGATGGACTAAACAAAAGTAAGACAAACTTAGGTTCTTTCAGTCCATAAAGGACAGGGATAAAAAGATAAAGCATTCTATGATAAACACATGATCAATACAAAAACTATATTCCATAGAGGGAGCCTGTGGATATTTGGTGATCTTGAAACAGAGAATAAAAGAGAGAACAAAGCCAATCATCAAAGACATAACAGAAAATTTTTCTTCTCTGAACAAAGGCCTTTTTGTAAAAATTGAAAGGACTGTAAATGTATTAGGGAAATGAATAAAATTAATTCCTCACCTACACATATCTTAATGTGTTATTTTTTCTTGTTGGAATTTCTAAATTTGAGTTATAAGAAAATAACTTTCTGACTAGCCATTTAAAATAGGAATAACATAATAATAAGCAGATAAAGAAAACCTAGTCCACAAAAGACCCAGATGTAACTTAATTCCAGTCTCTTTTGCAACGCAAAATTGTGGTAGTTTTACTCAGAAAAAAAAATTAATGGGTGAAGATATTTGTACACATGCTATCACTCAGGAATTAGGCAGACAGTTACCCTTCCCGTGTAAAATATTTGATGTTTTTTCTAAATTAAACTACTTTAAAGTGTGCTCTAGGAAAGAAACAGACAAAACCTCAAGGCATAAACAATTAAACTCTACCTAAATGAAAGGATCTCCTTCTATTGTAGGGCATATGTGTGTGTGTATATATACATAATATTCATCAATATATGGGCATTTATATTCATCTCATATCATGGCTGTTTATTGTTGCAATGAACATAGGCATGCAGATATCTCCTTGCAATAGTGATTTTATTTCATTTGAATACATTTGAAGAATAAGGATTTCAGGATCATATGAATGAACTTAGAGGACATTATGCTAAGTGAAATAAACTAAGCACATAAAGATGAATATTGCATGACCTCACTTATAGACTCACTTATAAGCAATTAAACTCATATAAATAAGGACTAGAAAAGTGGTTACTAGAAGTTGCGGTGGAAAAGGGGATATGGTGGTCAAAGGATACAAACTTGCGGGTACGTTGGATAAATGAGTTCTGGAGATCTACCACATGGTTACTGCACCTAACAATACTGTATTGTCATACTTGAAATTTGTTAAGGAAGTAGACCTTAAATAGTCTCATCACACACACACAGGAAACAGTGTGAGGAGATATATATGTTATTTAGCTTGATTGTGGTAATAAATTCCAAACATATATGTACATTAGAACATCAAATGGAAGCTCAGTGCCTGTGGTTCAATGGGCTAAGGCGCCAGCCATGTACACCTGAGCTGGCGGGTTCGAATCCAGCCCAGGCCCGCCAAACAACAATGACGACTGCAACCAAAAAATAGTCGGGCGTTGTGGCGGGTGCCTGTCGTCCCAGCTACTTGGGAGACAGAGGCAAGAGACTCGCTTGAGCCCAGGAGTTGGAGATTGCTGTGAGCTGTGATGCCACGGCACTCTATCCAGGGTGACAGCTTCGGGCTCTGTCTCAAAAAAAAAAAACATCAAATGGAACAATTGAAATGTGTACACTTTGTAATTTGTCTATTGTCCCTCAAGAAAGATGAAAGGATGAGAGGTATTGTTAATGTACATGGAAGGTGAGCTAGGAACATAGAAGGAGTGTCAATTGATCCTGCTTGGAAAAGTCTGAGGAAGAATCAAAAAAGAGATCCTAGATTCCTGGAAGTATAAGAAAAAATTTCCAAAAGGAAGGATATTATAAGCTAAAAAAGTACATCAGTTGTGAGGGGATGAAGTCGAGGTTGTGCTTGGCATGTTTCAGAGTTTAAGTGCAGGGAAGTTTCACTGTCATTATCTCTGTGTATTCACGAAGTGTATTAACTCAGTAAGCCAGTTTTCGGGACAAAACATCACAACAATTGAAATTTTAGGCAATTTTACAACATTGGAAGGAATAAGATGTCATGTTAATACATACTCTAAATAAATGATTTTAGTGTAATTAATAAATAACTTTACATTTATTTATAAATAAGAAAATGATATTGTAAAAAACAGAAGTAATTAAAGTAATTAAAAAATTGATTTCACAATCCCCAGATTGTATTATCAAGGACTGAATGAATAGAGGAAAATAATGTAATAAACTCCACATCTCATAATAGGACCGAGAATTAAAAGAGTTATTTCAAAAGAAAAAAGTAACATCACTCTTAATAATGAAATGGTGGAGTAGTACCAAAAAAATCAGGAGGAAAGCAAAGATATTATACTATATTATACTATTTTTTCTTTTTTTTTAATTTTAGAGACTGGATCTCATGATACTGCTCAGGCTGGAGTGCAGTGGCTATTAACTTCTCATGGGTTTTTGAGGAACCTCCATAATATCCATTATAGTAGTTGTGCTAGTTTATGTCCCTACCAATAGTTCCCTTTCTGTACATCCTCACCAGCATTCATTATTGCCTTTTTGAGAAAAGCAATTTTAACTGGGGTGATATGGAAGGGTAGTGGGGAGTGGGGAGATAAATCCGGTTAATGGGTGCAAAAATATAGTTGTTATTTAGTTAGGTACAACGAACAATACTTGATGGCAAAGCAAAGTGACTAAAATCAACAATAAGTTTAGGGTATATTTAAAATAACTAAAAGATTGGAATTGTAATGTTCCTAACACAGAGCTATTAAATGTCGTGGTAATGGATATCCCAATTACCTTTATTTGAGTAACTCACAATGCATGTCTGCATCGGAACATCACATATACCCTATAAATATAGATGACTATTGTGTTCTGATAATTGTTAAAAATAAAGCAGGCTGTGCATAGGGGCTCACGCCTGTAATCCTAGCTCTCTGGAAGACTGAGGCAAGTGGATTGCCTCAGCTCAGGAGCTCCAGAGCGACCTGAGTAACAGCGTGACCCCATCTCTACTAAAATGAGAAAACTAGACTGGCGTTTTATGGCAGGTGCCCATCCTCCCAGCTATTCAGGAGGCTGAGGGAAGAGGATCTCTTGAGTCCAAGAGGTTGCTGTGAGCTATGCACACTAGGGCACTCTACCCAGGGCAACTGAGTCAGACTCTGTCTCAAATAAATAAATAAATAAATAAATAAA